>PPHD01020197.1:0-13759 GCA_002909625.1 Bambusicola thoracicus
AGATCCTTCCTGGCTTCCCTCCTGTGGGAAGAGAGCACTTACCTTGTAAAGGAGATGGCACGGCTCGTTTTGCCTTGTTGCCTAAAGTTTTGCAGTGTTGCAAGTAATTAAAGCTTGGGTTTTTTGTTTTTTGTTTTTTTTTGGTGGAAAGTACTGAGCAAATGCCTGATAGGTCAGTGCAGCTGTCAGCTCCACCTGCAATAAAACCAACTGCTCACACGCAGTGGAGCAACGCAACCCGCTTAAAACTGCTCCAAGGAAACCTTGTCGCTGCAGCAGGGTTACAGATCAGGAATTGCAACAGAATAAGGGAAGGCAACGTGGAAAAACAAAACGCATTGGTGGTGTGACTGAGAGAGAATCCCACTCCAATGGCAATACTGCCTTTCAGCAGTGGCGCACGAGCAGCCACAAACACCTCTCCTCTCCTCCTACCAATGGAGCCAGTCTGCAAAGGCAGCCACCCCAGTGATGTGTGCGGGCGAGTGCTCGCCTTTGCACCATGCCCGGCTCTGTGCAAACCTTCACTGTGACTGCTGGGGCAGTAAGGTGGCACAGCTGTGTCTCACCGTGCAAACATGGAAGAAATGTTCTGCTGCACACAGCTTGCAGCTGAAGGCACTGCCACGTCCCGAAGGACAGAGGGCTGCAGTGGGCACGAGTGGGGCGGACACGACTCTGCTGAGTGTGGAACGTCCAAATGTTCCCATTCTGAACAGTAAAGGTTTCCTCATACTGCTCGTCACATCTGGCAAGGCAGCTATTATAAATCCTGTTCGCTGCAATGCTGGATTTCATGCTGCTGGCACTGAAAAAAGGAAGGTATTGTGACAAACAGTTTCACATTAATTTGTTTCATATAGAAAAGACATTTAAAAGGCAGACATTGGTAATACTGGTATTGATAAAGACACGGTAATGCTGAAATCGCATGAATTTAAACCAGAATCTCAAAGAAAAGCAATTCAATAGAAAAAGGAACCTGTTGATAATGAGGGATGTGGCAAAAGCTGAATGAGTAGGAACAGCTGGTCTGATATAAAGCTGAATAAGGATGTTGTGGGTGATGGCAGGGGAAGGAAAGGCACCGCAGCCAGCATCCTCTGCTCCAGTGGTAACGTTGCTGGGAGCTGCATGGATTCAGCTGAGGGCAGCACGGGGTCAGAGCCACTTCTCATCACTATAAACTGACGTTTGGAAAATCCACAGGCTGAGTTGTGAAAGCTGAAAGGCCAAGTGCTGAGCACACAGGGGCTTTCTGCAGCCAGCGGGGAAGTTTGCTAAGATATATATATGCTTTCTCACAGTGTCTCGGGGTTACCCTGCCAAATCCTGAGCTCCTCTCATCCCACAGCTGACTTTTGGCACTGGAAACCTCCGCTCCCAGAGCAGAGCAGAGCCAGGCAGGGGCTGTGCTTGGGATTAAAGCCGCTGTGCACCACGAGGTCAGCTCCACATCCCGGCTCACCCTCCCAGGATGAGGCTCTGTGCTTTTCTGGTACCTCCCCAGCAGGGAACATGGGGACAGATCATTTTGGCTTCCAGCTTTACTCACCCCCACGCTGGTACAGCCTTTGGGAAGCACCACGACATCCCCTGCAGTGCTGGACTTTGGGAAACCCACTCCCAAGTGCTCCAGCTCTTTCTGTTCCAACAACAAATCCAGGGCAGCTCCACTCTCCCACAGCCCATGTGCCATTGCGCTGCCTCCAGCTTATCTGCCAGCAATCGATGGTGCTTTACGTCCTAATAGAGGTTTATTCATCCAGCTTGCCCACAAGAGTGTCTTACTTCAATTTAATCACAACGTCTGGTTTTAGCTGCATGCTCAGCAGCATGGCAAGTCATCCCTCTGCTCTCCACACCAAATTCCTATTGATGGATGGCAGCGCTTACATCAGAGATTAATGCAACAATACGATGCTTGCTTTCTGGAAGTTTAAGTCAATGGAAGCTAATTATACCTACTGATGCAATACCAGCATTGGCGTGTGTGTGAGATCCAACTTGTCTGAGTGCTGCTCTGGTAACTTCTCTCTGTCTCCAGGATCTCATCCATCACAAGCAGCCGATGGAGAGGTGTGCACACAGCAGGGTGAAGGATGCAGCCCACAGCGAAAGGGGTGCTTTCCTGGGGACACTGGCAACCAGAAAAAGAAAGAATGAGTGGCTATTGGAGACAGCAAGCTTTCCTATTGGCAAAGCCATGGGCTGTTCCAAATCAGCTCGGTGTGTAATTTTCTTGATTTTATAAGATAACCACTGTTGGTCCAGCAAATAACCTGGATGTGTTCAGCCTGGGGAGAAGAAGACCGAGGGGGGATCTGATTTGTGTTTATAAGTATCTAAAGGGAGGTGGGAGGCAAATGGATGAGGTCAGGCTCTTCTCGGCGGTGTGTAGCAGTAGGACAAGGGGTACTGGCCTGAACTCGAACATAGGAAGTCCAGTACGAATATGCAGAGCTTCTTTACATTAACAGTGATGGAGCACTGGAACATGTTGCCCAGGGAGGTGGTGGAGTCTCCTTCTATGGAGATATTCACGAGCCATATGGACACCGACCTGTGTGAGCTGTCGTAGGGCTCCTGCCTTAGCAGGGGGTTGGACTCGAGGACTTCTGGAGCTCCTTCCAACCCCTGCAATTCTGACTCCATGATGACTTCCTGGGACAGTTTTTGTACTGAATGGAATAAAGTCCCGCTCACAGGTCCCTGTGCCACTGCTAGAACAAATTACTAACCACTGATCCACACACATCCACCAAAATAAGACCCGATGTGAAATTCCCCAAAAGCAAGCGGTAAAACAGATGGAATTTGAGCACGAGCAACAAAGAAAAGCAGCTGCTGGCCCCGATGGGGTTGGAAAGCTGGGCTGCAGATTGGGCTGTGCGGCAGCAGCAATCACAGCAGGTCAGCACAGTGCCTCCCCCATCAGCTCCCATGTCAGCCGCTGCTGGCTGCCTGCTTTTAGCCCAGAGCAGGAACCGGGAGCAGAAGGAAAAGAAAACCCTTCATTGATATTCACAATGATGTCTTACGTGTTCAGCATTGTTTCTGTCTAAGGGAGCTCTTTCAGAAAATGTGAGAAAACAAGTTATTGGGTGGGAGAATGGTCATCAGAAGTGAAGAAAGGGCTCTGCTGGGAAGGAAGGGACTGCACTGCTCTGCGTATGGAAGCGCCACGAATCCTTCTGATTATCATTTTGATTGCTGTGTGTGTATGTTTGGGAAGACAGATTCAGATTGGGAACTGTGGAAAAAACAAATTCATGACCTTAACTAAGCTAAACACCAAATTAGAAGCCATCTAATGATCAAGGCGCGTGAGTTGAAGTCGCAGCTGGCAAGTCATTGTTCCCTTGCACTGCCAGCATCAGAACGGTAGCATCCCTCCTCGTCCCCATTGCCATGCAGCAACATCCTGAACCCAGCTCCAGACCCGGCCCAGCCCCAGTGCTGTGCTGCCACTGGGGACCTTCAGCTGGGGACCCGGCACCTGCTGGGCTCTGCAGGAGCAGCGCTAAGGGCCTGCCTGCTGGTTCCCAAGCACAGAGCACGAACCCCATTTTCCTGCCATCCGGCCCCAGTGCGGGACAGGCAGGAAGGAGCCTCGCCAGCTGGCTGCTAGCTGAGGGCTCCAGCAGGGAGAAGCCCGGACAAGGAGTCCTGCACGCTGCCAGCATTGCTGCCCAGGGCCCATTTCACATTTGGAATGGTTCCCGGCCACCAGCTCCACTCGGGGCAGGAGCCGGCTGCAGGCGGGAGGGGAGGCTGCCCACCTCTGCCAGCCCTCCTCAGCCCGGGCACTCAGTTTGCAGAGCACGCTGACAGTTTTCAGTCCCTGCCATTTGGAAGCGGATCTTGCAGGTACTGTCGCCTCACATGCACAAAGGGAAGCTTTTGGCTCAAAGCACGGCATTAATACTGGCGTGAGTCGTGCCCAAAAAGTTTCACAGGAAAATTCTCATTGACCGAGATGTGATTTGTTACCAGGCTCGCACAGTGCATTAAAACAGCATTACAAAAAACCCCAACTGCTGAACCCCCAGGCAAGTGAGTGTCCCAGCAGCTCTGCCATGCTGGTGGGGGTGGGGGCTCCTGGTGCTCCCCACAGCCCCTGGATGCAGAGTTGGGCTCTGCCCATGGTGCCTTCGAGCAGGTCTTCACATGGACCAGAAACAGCCCTGCTCCAGGAGATGGGAGCTGAAGTAATGCAGGGACAGAGGGAGAAGGAATGAAATGGATCCGTTAGCCTCTCATTTCCTCAGTGGTTCAGTTGTCATGAACACAGACCATCCGTTCCAGAAGCGCAGAACAGAGGTCAGGGAGGATTTCAAGCAGCAAACAGATGGACCTCAAAGGGAACCCCAACTCCTGCCTGCAAACTAAAGGCCGCAGCAAGGCTTGCCATCACCTACTGCCATCTCTGCCTTCTCCAGCTGGTCCACAACCAGCTGCAACGTGCATTGCTTTCCCAAAGCAGGGGAGAGCACCAAGAGGACCAGAAGCATTGGAGAGCAAAGCTCTGTGCTCCCACCCCTTCCTGTCCTCCCCTGCACACATCTCCTGCGTAGAAGGAGCCTGGGTTGGCTCTGTGTGTCCTCTCTGCACAGCCCCATCCTTGTCCCATGTGATGGAGCAGCATCCCAGCCCTTCCTCTGGGCCCAATGCTCAGCTCCAGCCTCATCCCACGGCCACTTTGGGTCTGAGGCTCTCTGGCAGCTGCAGCCCAACCCATGCCAGCGTTGTTTCACTCATCAGCTCAGCACAGCAGCCTTAGTGGAGAGAAGTCCCCATGGAAAAACCTTTGCTGCTTCACTCTAGATGGCTCCATAAGCATGAAGAGCATCCTGAAGAGCAAGAGCAAGTGCTGGGCTGTGCCATACATGGGCCACCTGATGAAGCTCAGCCCTCTGTCCAGCTGTAGAGGATCAGGGAACGGACAGTCCCAGGCAGAGGGACGCTGTCCCATTGGGTTTCCTGCATTGGCGGACGCTGAGGTGACAAAATGCAATAGGTAGAACTGAGACAAACAGCAGCAGCCTGGTTTTTAGTGAGAAAAACAGACTATGCGCTCATAACTGCAGCCTTGGAGGGCAGCACATGTTCTCATTGCTTCAGGTGAATAGGACGAGGAGAGTTTTTCCTACCTTTTGTACGCACAGCTGCTATTTAGTGTAAATGAACTTACCAGAAATTGGATAACTCCCCCACGAGTAATTTTACACCCATCCAGCATTTAAATTCTGAAGGCAATAATTTGCAGCACCACGGCAAGGCTGGGATTCCCAAAGCAAGTGGGCTACTTTTAAACCTTTCGAGCTCCATTTTTTTTTTTTTTTTACGAGGCGTAGAAATTTGCTTCCTTTGCTGCTTCAGAAGTTAATTCGCATCGAAAGCTTCAGGGATGTGGACCGGTCTGTGGGGGGCCACCTGGTCCAACAGCAGCAGAACAAAGCTGCTTTCTGCTGCCCATCACGTGCAAGGAGGAGCCCACAGGCTGCTCGTAGCCCTGCTGCTGGTGCCTGGCTCACCACTGCCTGGTGGCATTGCTCTGACAGCATGGGGAAATGCAGAAACGCCTTGCTTCCCTGATGCCATCCTCCAGCTGGGATGCGGTGCAGCTCTGAGCTGTGTGCCTGGCTCAATAAGGAGCTGTGCAAACTCTCACTGAGTTCTGGTGTCAGTCAGCATTACCCACAGCAGTTGTGCTGCGCTGCAGAGAGATGCTCGTGGCTCTTTGCAAACAGTGTTTGAATTCATGGCTTATTTTCTTCTCTGTTTTTTGATGGCTTTTCATATGGCTGGGATTTGATGGTTTACTTGTCGGTCTTTTTCTGTGTGTGATAACTCAAGAGACCCAAACACAAAGCAAACCTCTGCTATCTGCTTGTGCGTTGCAGGAAATAAACGAGAGCAAGAAAAGGGTCTGAGGCACCACAAAACCCTGAAGATCTTTCTGCTGGTCCTTGCAAGGGGTCCGTGTCATCCAGAGCATGGAACAGCACTGGAACGGGCAGCTGGAGGATGGATCACTTTGCTTTGCATAAAGCCCATTGTCTCAGAAGAGGCAGGAGCAGGGCTGGTAATGGGCTGCTGAAATGCAATGCCCTTCCCAAATCAGGGCTGCCGAGAAGTACCTTCTGCACAGATCTTGCTTTGGAATTTCAGTGGAGTGAGAAATCTGAACCTTTCCCTCTCTTCACCGGATGAATCACTTTGTCACCACCTCTGAATCCAATGCTTCCAAAGCAGGAGTGCTGGTACTGCAGTGCCCAGCGCTGTGCTGGCCAGCCCCAAATACAGCCACGGCAAGAGCTGAGCATCGCTCCCGAGCACCCGCATCTCATGTATGGAGAGTGCACAAAAGCAGAAGCGAGGTCTGTTTGGGAGCCCAGGCTGCCCAATACGCCCCAACAGGCTCTGGTGGAGGAGACAGACCCAAACTTCTTTCCCTCTGCAATGAGACGCACTGCCTTTCCCAATGCTGTTGGGCTTTGCCTCCACCTGGGGAAGAAAGAAAGAAAACAAAAACGTTTGTGGCAAATGGAGATGCCATTATTTTAAAACGTTGCCTTTTCTGAGATGTAGCAGCAACAAAAATTGCACACAGATCAAAGAGAAAGAAGGCTGTGCTCAGCGACGGCTCAAAAATAATACAGGGCAGTTGCTGAGCAACTTTCCAGTGCAAAGTCTGGCTTTTTTCTGCTTCCTTCCCCATCTGCACAAGAGGGACAGTGTCTGGTATTGGTCAAAGGAAGGTCTGTGTGATTGCCTGAGTACAATTAGATCTGAGGTCTTTGCAAACAGCTCCCGTCAATCAGCCCTGAGCCATTGATCTTACAGCTCGAGCACTTACTGAAAAATAAATTATGCTTTTTTGATCTAATCAACTATTAAGGACCCTCTCCTTCCTTCTAGAGGCCGGGTAAATAAAATCCTTCCATCAGAACTTGCTTCATAATTATTCTGGACACACGGTGGACCGAATCCTGAGCGCAAAGCAAAGCTCTGACTCAGAAACCAAAGGCTGATTTCTTTTTCCTCCCCTCTTCTTTTTTTTTTTTTTTTTTTTGTTGGAGTATCCATTCTCCCAGCAGGCATTCACACAGTTTGGTGCGCACTGCTAAATGCAGCCCCATAATCAGGGCATTGTTTGTTATCTGCACGCGTGCTGCGGAGATCTGCGTGCTCCAAAGCGGTGCCCAAGGATTTCCTCTCCTGCTGCGCTTTGTCCCTCTCCCGCTTTTGTGCCGCATCCGTTACAGATGCAAAACTGCTTCTGTGCTCTGAGGAGGGACGGCGAGTCTCCATCGGTAGGGATCCTCTGCCATCAGGAGTGCAGTAACGGCGGCTGCTGCCAGCACTCATTGATAAATCAGTGGTGAGGCTGGGATGAAGCACTGTGGGCAGGGACACTGGTCTGGTGGTTGCCATCCTTCTGGGGTCCCTGAGGAGGAGATGTTTAGATCCCCGATAGCCATAGATACGGGATGCTTCCCTTCATTTTGTCATGGAAGTGAATCAATTTGACGCTCCAGAAAGAGGAGTTAGCAGGCCTGCCTTGGGGCTGGTGCAGGTGAGACGGGCAGGGAAGGTGGTCTGTGCGTTCAGCTCTCTGCCAAAGCACATCTGGAGCACAGCACAGTGAGCCCGCAGCCCCTGTGTCACACCTGGGGGACACGGCACACACAGCCCACGGCTCCACTGCTCTGCCCCAGCCTGCAGACGTGGGGAACCCTGCTTTGCGTGGGGATGGGATGGAGGAGCGGCGCTGGGGAGGGGTCCCTGCGGGCACACCCAGAGCAGTGCCACCCACCGGGTCGGACACCGCCCCGCAGCTCCTCCCAGGGGCCAAACCCGAGGCAGAACTGACGCCTGACCCACACCGCCACCGACACAGCGCCGTTTGCCCTGAGATTTTCCAGCGTTATTTTTCAAAGCGCCCCTTTGACAGCAGCGGAGCCGGCTCAGCTCTGCCTCCGGGACGCTGGCACGCCGCCGCCCTTTAATGAAGTCCGCTGCTATGTCTGACGTTGGCGGCAGCGCTTCGGGTCGGCGGCGCGGAGGCTGCGGGAACTGCACAGAGATCGGGCGGTGCGGGGCCGTGGGACGGCTGAGGCGTCCGAGCTAACGCGGCAGTGATCGTGTCAGCATTACCACACCCGGCGATCAGACTGATGGAGAGCGCAGACCCAGCCGGGGTGTGGAAAAACTCCTTTGCCTGCAGGAAGGGGTTGGCCGGGAGCAGGGAGCAGTCGTTCGAAAGCCAAATCCTCTCCTGATGGCACAAGCCGTGGGGAAGCTGCCGCCACGGGGCTCTCTGACATCCCCTGGCACCGAAGTGCGAGGTGAGCCATTTCCAGTGCAGGCTTCCAGCAGTACCTGTGGGCAGCAGATAGGCTAAAGCTTGCATTGGGTCCTTTGGAAAACCAGTCTCTTATCGCAAAGCGCTTTGGGATCTCGGCTGGGAAGTGAGACCGCCCCCAGCAAGTGACCAGCAGAAAGAAGAGAGCAGCACCTGCTCGAGGCTGCCCTTCTGTCAGCGCACGCTGTGGTGGGCAGCAGTGATTTGGATTCTGCCTCTCGATTTCCATCAGCTGTACCGTGCTGCCCCACAGAACCTAATCTCTGCTTTGACCCCACAGGGCAGTCTGATTAGGTCTGCTCTGCTTGCAGATAGAGCCGTATACAGAACAGCATTGCAATTAAACATTTTCTCTGCTCTATGCTAATGAGAAACAGGAAGAGATAACAGAACACACAATGGCAGATAATTACAGCCGAGCAATTACTGACACAGCCCTCCCTCCTTGTCTTCACATTGCTTTTTCCACTGCTCAGTGCTCGCCATGAGCCTGACACGGTGAGCAGAGCTGTGAGCACAGTGAGCCATGGAGAAGCCCTTGGAGGCACCACCCTAAAGCAGCCCCACATAAGCCCATTTGTATACATGCAAGCTCAGACAGAATCACTTTAAAACAATGCCATCACATTCTCATACACTGAGTGTCACATGAAACGTTACCCAGAGCGCCCTCCTCTTGCTCCCAACCCACTTGCATGCCAATAGGGTCTGCAAAGCCCCTCCTTGGGCGCTGCAAACAGCACTGGCTGTGTGCGATGCATTGTTAACTGGTGGAATCATGAACTCTATTTCAAAGCAATCTGCCCAGCACCGAGCCCATGGCCTCTGCACACCATTATTAACAAAATGATGGTGATTGGAGTTGGACGGTTCCTCTTGTACCTGAGCTAACACCATTAATTTATCGCTGTGCTCTGCATCCCCTCCCTTTTTCCACCTCACACCATGCAGAAAGACAGCACAACACAAAGAGGAGAAGACAGCATGTGGTATTACAGGTGAGCCTTCCCTGCTAACTGCTGACCTCACAGAGCAGGTGCTCCTCCCCCAGCCGCAGGTCTGCAGCGCCTTCCAAGCTTTGTTGTTCTTCTCTGTTTTCCAAGCAAACCTGCCAAGCAGCAGGACAGCCTGCATTAGCTAACAGTACCTGCAAAAATGGCACATCACGGACTTTGGTCTGTTTGACAGTAATTTTCAAGCTCTCCAGTGTCTCTTATGCCCTGTGAAAGAAAGGAAAGAAGAGCAAGAGAGCCAAGTAGGGAATTATCTCTCACTTCTCGCTCCCTGCTGGTAGGCAATGTCTCACAGGCTCAGCTCGCTGAGACATGGGGATGTGACAGAGCCAGCAGGGTATCTGTGGCTGTTGGCCTTGGGATAACCAAGTATGGGTTCTCAGGCAGTCATAAAGGAGAGCTGACTGCCACTATCCCTAAATTCTGGTTGTATAGCATGCAGGAAAGTAACTGACTGATTGCCATCCCTTGGAGGCACAGCGACCTGCACGTTACTGGTCAGGCTGAGATGGAGCACGGCAAGAGCAAAAGCGCTCCTGATGGAAGACCTGACCCCCACACAGTGTGGCTTCGTACCTCTTGTGTGATTCACTCCCTTAGTTTACACGGGAGGTCCCTAACCTTATTTCTTGTCCTTGGCTTCTCCCAGTTCATGGCATCCTACCTGCAGAGCAGCTGCACCCCAGCTGGGGGGGATCAGCACTGCAGGACCTGATCTCTTATTGAGGACAGGGAGATGTTCAGTCTTGCAGCCTTCCTTTATTCCCATGGTTCATTCCAGCACGTTCTGAACTCGGTGAGATCTCAGTGACTGTTGTGTTCAGCGGCAGCTTTGTCACATTGGAGCCCTCTGAGATGGCTGAGCTGAGTGGTTTCACATGGAGAAGAGAGTCATAACCACAGTAACGAAAATGAGAATCCTGTTATGGACTGCAGCAGCAAACTCCCTGTCTTTGCAGAGGAACGGATGTAGCACAACAGGCCAGAAACCATGGCATGCACCAGGCTGGCTGGTGTAGCAGCTCTGGTTGCTGAAATGTCATTCATTGCAAGCTAACCCAGTAAATGGAACTGCTTCTGGTTACAGCTCTGCTCAGGACCCAGGGGAGCTCCAGTTTCTTTCTCCTCTACTATTTCTCTGTACCGGTCTGACTCCATATTACTGGCTTGTCTGGAGGCCAAAGCAGCCCAGGAATGCATATTTGTGCCTGGAAGAGGGAGGACAGGTAAAAGCATCCTGAGCATTGTTGTTACTTCTCCTGCAGAGAGCTGATATTTCCTAAATGTTCTGCCTTCCTCCCATCACTGTAACCCTTTTAATCCCTCCTCACCATGCTTCTATCGTCAGATGCCTGACATATTCCCTATTAGTCTCTGCTGACTTATAGCAAACATCAAAAGGAAGCCTGAAAAGATGAGGAATCAGAGATCAGTGAAGCACAGTTCGGGGTCTGGGAGGAAAGAGGCAGGCAGAGGAGGCAGCTTCTGGCAATCTTCTGGCCTGTTCATGCACAGAAAAGGAGGGCAGAGGAGCCAAGGGTGACCATGACTCACAGGGGTGGATCAAGGAATCCAGTAGAGCTGATGAGGGCTGAAAGGACAGATGGCCGTATTCTTCTCTAACCCGAAGGGCATCTTCCTTTGAAGGAGAAGTGCTTTGATAACTGACTATAATGCTGCTGGACTTTACACTGCAATGCCTTTCACAGACTGCCCTTGAAAAGATGCTTAAAGTTCCTGCAGACCTGCTAGGAACAATATCAGCAGCATCTCCTGTGACTCCTGCCAGCTCTTCATCCTCAAGAGATGGCTGTGTGGGCTGAGCCCTTCTGATGAAGGTGTCAGTCACCACCCGGGACTATATGTTGGCATTTCAGACAGTGGGTGTGAAGGCAGACTCAGTCCAGCCACGCCAATTCTGTCTGCATCTCCACTTGCACCTTGCTGGCATCTCCTTCCCGTCCTCCTGGGCAGCAGAGCGGAGGTTTTGATGTGATAGAATCACAGAATGGCTTAGATTGGAGGAGACCTCAAAGCTCATCCAGTTGCAGACCCCTGCGATGGGCTGGCTGCCCCCCCAGCTCACACTGCCCAGGGCCCCATCCCAGCAGGCCTTGAACACCTCATCCTGTCCTCTCCTCATAAGACGAAATCCACACCACCATTGTCTTCATCCACCATGGAGGTCTCTGGTGATAAGCCAGCTTTGTATTTCTGCTTGGAAAGCATCTGTAGGAAAGGGAATTGGGCCTACATTGAGTGGCAGTATTGAATCAAACCGAATTAAACTTTGATATGTATGAGAGGTATGTTAGTTACTATATAAAGTATTATAATTAATCGGTCCAGGAAATCTCTTAAATATTACATGAGGTCACCAATGAGTTTCCTGCCTGTGGGCCCCCACACACCAGCAGGGAGCTGACATTTGCAGATCTTCTCCCTCAAGAACCTCATGGTAGCTCTGAAGGAAACCATGGGCACCACAAGCGGGCTTAAGCTCTGCTCCTCTAATTGCATTAAGGAGCGCACTGCTCTGCAGCTGGCACCAAAGCCCACAGAAGTCCAGCTCATTTCTCTACAGCTGCTCCTTTTTTGTGCCCACCTGAGACCAGCACCAGCATCAGGCAGGAACTGCTGGGTTGTCCTCCTCAGCTCCACACCCGCACTACTTACTGCCATCAGAAGTGTCAGGACTGAAGTCCAGCCCAGCTTTTTCAAAGCCATCCCCTAACAGAGTACCAAATTTAACTGTTGTTTTTTCAACACAACTGTAATGTTTACTCTTCCACTGCTGATTACAGCTGCTTATGGATATCATGTCTCATTATTCAGACCCTGAAGTCTCTGTCTGAAAACATCTATGGGCCTTAACAGCTGCTGCCAATTGAGTCCAAGCTGACAGATGCAGGATGACTTTTGGTTTTATTCCCCTCGAGCTCTGAAATTTTCATTTCAGAACGCGATATTGAATTGGCCTTGACAAGAACCGGGTGCTAATTCGGATCAGGCAGTTACTGCATTACTCATCGTGCAGTATCCGTTTTCCTCAGAGCAGCAAAACTCAGCACTTTGACGCTCACAGCAGTGCTGTTGGTTCCATAAAGCTAGAAATGGATCTCATATCCAACACAAAGCTTGCTCCGTTCAGTCTCTCGCAGTGTGGTACTGCCACCAATAGAAGTCATTTTGCCACCTGGCTCAGCAGCCCAGCTGCTCGTTCCATGACGTTCCATCCAGGTTCAGTTTGCCGCGCTGTTTTTCAGTCCTAATGGCTCCCCAGGTTTGACAGACAAGTTGTTGCTGGCCTCTGCTGTGGGAAATGGCATTTTCTGTATCTCATCCTCTGATGCTGCCTAGACGAAACTCCTGTTGGGGTTTGGCTTCCCTGTCTGTGCAGCAGCCGGGCTCTGGCAAAGCAGGAGCTCAAAGCCTCCTCTGGAGGTTTCATCCTCACCTGCTCTGGGCTCTCCTCTTTCCCCTGCACTGCCCTTACCCTCCCCAGGCACTGCTACCCCGGGAGGCCATCTCAGAAAAGGGAGTTTTCCAAACTGAATAAACATTTTCTACAATGAAAGGCAGAAGAAAAAGAAGTAAAACAAAGGGATGGGCTTCATAGCACAGATACTTGTGTGAATGCCAGAACGCTTTCAACTCTCATCAGTAAAGGCATGAATACAAAGAGGTTATTAAATCATCTCTTTCTTTAAAGTTTGTTCCACAGACAAGCTGGCTCCACGGGGCAGAAATAAGCAGAGGGTAAAAAAGGGCAATAATGCAGAGCAGTAACAGCATCTGGTGGAGGTTGGGGGCTTGCTGCACCCCAGCCTGCACTGCTCCCTTCCCTGGGGAAGAGCAGAGCCCCCCTATGAAGCTCTCACTTGTGGGAATACACAGACAGATACGCATCAAAGTGAGAGGAGGCTGATCAGCATCCTGGGGACACCTGTCCGTATGGATTACGAATAACCCCTTCATCATTAGCACCTTATATGCTGGCTTCGTTGGGTCTTTTCCAAGATTAATGGGTGCTTTCATCTCTCCCCTTCACGAAGCAGTCAGCGGGAGCAGCACACAGACTGCACAGTCCCACATGGAAGCTCCAGTTGTTTGTACACGAGTCCTTGGGAAGGCAGAACTTCCCCATACCTCTCTGCTTGGCTCATAAACCTCCGTGCAATTCTGCAAGTCACGAGAGACAACGCAAATGAGATGCTGAACTGAGGAGATAGAGCTGAGCAAAAGCAACTCCAAATTGGTCCCCGTAGGAACGCCAAGCTAAAATACACAAGGGAAAGAGAAGGCAGTGTCACCAGACCAGATGCATGCAAAGCACATCCACAACAGTCCCTGAGCGCTTCACATTGCAAGCAGC
>PPHD01020198.1:0-13758 GCA_002909625.1 Bambusicola thoracicus
TCCCCAGGTCCAACCCCAGCCCACCCCACCATGCGCACTGCCCACGTCCCTCAGTGCCACATCTCCACGGCTCCGAACACCTCCAGGTAGAGACCCCCACCTCCCTGTGCGGCTGTGCAGTGCCTCACTGCCGTGAGGTAGTGTGTAGGAGGCCATTTAAAACATGGGAATAGGGGCTGTTAGAGGCAGAGCAGTTATATCAGAGGGCTCAGGGTTTCTGACTGCAGCAGCTGACTTTCTCTCGAGGACAGCAGTCCGTGGTTTCATGGCAGCCTTCTGTTTGTTCTTGCTAGAACCAGCTCTCCGGGTACCTGCTGAGGAAGTTCAAGAACAGCAATGGCTGGCAGAAGCTCTGGGTCGTTTTCACCAACTTCTGCCTGTTCTTCTACAAAACACACCAGGTGAGCACGCGGCTGTGCGCTGATGTTTAGGGGCTGGGCTGAATCTGGACAACCTTTGCTTTCAGCTCCAGGTGCCTCTCCTTGCAATCTGAAGGAGAGCAGCAGGTGAAAGGTTGGTAGCACTTAATGTAGCCAGGTCTCTGTAGGGCCACAGGCCCTTCTTGGAGGACTTGATAAGGATTTGTTAATAGTACTTCTCTTCTGCATTTGGGAGGAAGGCTGTCATAACGCCCTGACTAGTGGAGCTCAGTGAGTGAGCAGCCTTTGGTCTATTTCTCACCTGGGGCTGCAGCACAGTCACCAGTTGCACAGGGATCAGGAGTTTGTCTGCCCGTGGTGCTCACAGTGCCCGGTTTTGTAACATGCTGTGCAGTGCAACGTGTGCCTCTTCATCTGATTAATCCCCAAAGCTGTTTGTTTTATTCATGTTTCCCTAGGGCATGTTTCTTTGGGGAAGGATGTCTTAATGTTCACGTAGGGTCACGCTTGGCATTTCAGACACAGCGAGGAGGGGGAAGCGGGGAGCCCAGGGGGCAGCAGAGACAGGAGCAGCACTTTGTGAATGCGGTGCAGGGAGTTGGGGAGACGTTAGCATCCACCGCAGGCTTCGTGAGAGATAAAGGCAGCTCCTCCTCCATTCCTTCCTAAGCAAAAGCACAAAGCCCCCAGCGGCACAGTGCAGCGGGGCAGTCCCGATGGCCTGGCTGGCACTGGAGGTGTGCAGGCTGCCCGGTGCTCAGGCTGTGCTGTTGGGCTGTTGCAGGACGATTATCCCCTGGCCAGCCTTCCACTGCTCGGCTATGTGGTCAGCTCCCCCGTGGAGGCGGATGGCATTCAGAAGGATTATGTCTTCAAGCTGCAGTTCAAATCCCACGTGTATTTCTTCAGGGCCGAAAGCAAATACACCTTTGAGAGGTAATTTTATGCTTTCTTAATCTTTATTTCTCGGTATGTAGCACGCTGCTAATTCACTGGTTGTAATGCAGAGCCCTGTCTTTGCTCCCCACTGCCTCCTGCTCTGAGGGACTGTACAGAACGCCCAACATAGTCCCACCAGCTCATTTACTACAACAGAATAAGTATTCCTCTTTAAAGAAGGGTGGGAAGCATTTGTCCTGTGAGGTTGGGTGAAATAATACAAGCTGTAACAAAAACATGAGCTTGTGTTGGTGAGTGAGGGGCTGAGCACTCCTACTGCCCTGTTCCTTCTCTTTTCCCAGGTGGATGGAGGTGATCAAGAGGGCCACCAGCTCCCCAGCCAGGTCGAGCCTTTTGCTTCCGAAGGACGAGAAGGATCGGCACACGGACTGAAGGGAGCAGAGCTGGATCTCTGCCATAGACATCGCTAAGAGGCAGGTGGATCAGGAGTCTGGGGAGGTGATAAAGCAGAGAACCAGGAAGCTCATTTCTACCTGGTATGGAACGGGAGAGCTTGGGAGTTGCGGACAGGGATCAAGCCCACTCCAAATGGTGTGGGAGAGGGTCATGACCGCTCCAGTTGAACCTACTTAGAGAGAATCTAACAACTGCAGAGCTTTGGCGTGTACACATTGCGGAAGGTGTACTGCTCCAGTTGTATCTGTACAGTAATGCCCTTGCCTGCCCTGAAGGTGGCAAATGCCACCTTTTTTTTCACATTTTGACCGGATGGTCAGCATACATGGGGGGAAAGCAGCAGCTGCTGGGGTGTGAGTGGTTCACAGCTGCTGGCAGCAGGCTTGCTGGCTCCCAGGACTTCCCTTCCCCGATGCTCATGGCTGGCTCCAGCCGTGGTCCCACTGCTGTCCATGTCAGCTGGCTTGCAGGCCTTAGACTAACAGGGTCCCACAGATGTATTAGCGTAACGAGTACGTTTTGAACAGAAACAGCAGCTCTTGCAGAACAGTTCTGCTACTCAGAGGCTGCCAAGGCAACGACTTTCCAGGGGAAGTGTGAACCTCTGCTGAGCTGCTGAATGTCAGCACGCTGCGGGTTGGTGCAGGTGGGGTGTGTGGTTTCTCCTCTGAACTCTGCTATGGTGCATGCTGAGAGGGTCACTTGCTAGTCTCGTATCACAGCTCCGGAGTTCCTTTATCCTACTGTAGGCGTTACTTAAGGCATGGGATGGCAAACACTTCACCCTTGTGTGAATGATATTTTCAAGGCATTTAAAGCACTGTTGCTCGTGCTTCTGTGTTGTGTAAAGACTTCTGAGAATCCCTTTTCTTACCTTTAAATATCAAGTGGGAACCATCTTCCATTTCTCATGGAGGTGTAAAGGTCACTGGACTCCAGGTGGAGCGTTAGCGTGCGAGGACTCCATTAAACCTCTCTATTAATGCTGACACGGTTGCGGTTTGTTGTTTTTGCAAAGCTGTCACAGTTGGTTGCTTCCACGGGACTGAAATAAGGCAAACACTGTCAAATGCTGTTGGATGTGGTTTTGAGGGGCTGTAGGTATCCTGCTTTTATTTCAATATTCTGGGAGTAGAAAAAGGACCCGTGAGTTGGTGTAGTGCAAGAAAAAGGAATGTGCTGCGTGTTGTGTGGATGGAGGATTGCTGGGATCCCTGTGAACATGGGAAGCACAGAGGCTGTGTTCTCCAGGACTTTAGATTATGGTCTACAATGCTTTGGGGGGGGCTTTAGGAGAGGTTTCCCAGACTGCTCACGTGGCATTTGCATTATAGAGAGGCCAGGTGACTGCAGATCCACTCTTCACTGCCACTGCTGCGACGACCATCGTCCCGTGTAATTTAAATGTACTTAATTTATTAGTGTCTTCATTTTAACAGTTAACTGTTGTAGGTGACCACGTGTGGATTGACCACGTATATTATAACCAGCTGAGTTACGTTGTGAAAGTAAATGGCATCTTGATATCAAATGATTTCAGCCTCTTATTCCTGCCAGGTGCAGTGGAGCACTGCACGTGTGCTGTGAAGGGTTTAACAGAGAGCCTGGGCACTGCTGGGCACTGCTAGGAGCAGCACGGGGCAGGAAGATGCAGGGAGGGACCAAGCGCAAGGCAAAGCAACTGCAGCTTGAACAAACACTTCTTACCTGGTAATAAAAAGGTACGGCCCACCTCATTCATTTTGTTACTTTATTGAAAGTGGCAGATCCCTTTCAATGCTTTTAGAAACTAAAACCATTGTTGCTTCAATACTGGACAAAGTCTGTGGGGATTGTTTCCTTTCAAAACTTGACTCGTTACACTGCAGTGCATGTGAGTAATAACACAAGGTACCTTACTGACACAACTTGCTACTGTCATGAACAGCAATTCTAAAGCAGCAGGAGCCCTTTCTGCCAGACTGCAGCCTCCGCCTTCAACTCAGTAACTTCTGTGTCTGTACATCAACAGCTCCTCCTCCTGAGGGAGAAATGGGTTGGTTGTGTTCTCTGTGAGGACAGACTCCAAGGCTGCTCACCCACAGAAACGCCGCCCTGCAGCAGCAGCAGCAGCACCTTTTCTCTACCAGATGAGACCTCTGTGTGTGCTGAGCCCGTATTTATCCATCAGAGAGGAACGGGAAAGGACCCACATAAGCTAAAGTGAACACCGCACATGGGGATGGGGGAACGAATGCTCCTTTTGAGCTCCTTTTAGCCCAGCACTTACAATCTGCAGCTCTGAATCGAAGTACCAAAAATCAAGCCTTACCACAAACACTCTGCCTATCTATCTCTCCTTTAAAAAAACGCTGAACGGCCACAGCTTTTGTTCTCAGTGGCTTTGGGGTGAGCCACATCATTCACACAAACACTCAGACAGAAAGATCTGGCTATCTAAGGTCTCGCAGACTTAATGGGAATATCTTTACAATTAGTGAGCAGATTGCTAAGCAACCGGCTATCAGAAGTTATTATCCTAAGTCTATTTTTCTAGACCTTGACAGTATAGATTATATCAACCTCAATTAAAAAGTAGCTTTATAAACTAGTACTATACAGGAAGCAAAGCTCGTTGGGATGGCCCTGCCAGCGCACCTTTAAGCGGGCACCGCAGCTGTGGATGTCTCAGTCTCTGCCAGCAACCACCACCCCAGCCTGACAGGTAGAGCAGAACCCTGGCTCCAGCCAGTTCCCAGCCCAGGCAGAAAGAAGAGCAAGAAGGTTCAATGAAGAAGATGGAGAAAGAGGCCTAGAGTGGTTTTGGGAACTCCCACCCCCCAGCACACGGATGCCACTGCTGCCAGTCATCCCACCTTCATCTTTCTGCAGAGGACAGGCATCTTGCCCCAGGATCTGCTGCGCAGTGCCAACCTGCCCTTGGAGGAACCGAAGCCCTCGGTATTGGCTATGGGCTGTTGTGTTCCCTCTCCTCTCCCTTCTTTTTAATCCTTCTGCAAGGTTTGGGCACGTGCAGCTGTCCACTGAGCTGAGAGGTGAGGCCTGCCCAAAGCTGAGTATGGAGCCTTCAGCTGCAGAAAGCACCAGGGAAAGAAACCCCAGCAGCTCCCACGCCAAACATAACCACTGGCCCCTCCCAGCCCCTGGAGACCCAAGGCAAGTTCTGCCGTTGCCTGCATCACATGAACCAACGCCCAATGCAAAACGATGTCCCAGAGCCAAGAAAGAAGCAGTCAGCAAACCCATCCTCCCATGCAACAAGCTAGGGAAGAGCAGCAGCAGCCTACTTATTTTACTTTGCCTGCTGCTAGAGTCAAAGGCTTTTCTTTACTAGTGTGTGAAGGAGTTGAAAAAACTCCTCCAGAACATCCAAGGAGCTGTTCTAACTTTCTCAGAGGCTGTAGTGCACGTAGAGCTTACAAACATACCTGCACTCACATATTACAGCTCACAAACACTTCTGTAGGAAGGGTGGGAGGCTGAACCCATCAGGCTCGCCTTTGAAACACACACAGCCGAATAGAGGACAGCCTCCCCCTTCTCCAGCAGGCAGCCATTTACCAGTGGGAATCAAACCAAGCCAAAATGGATACATCCATAGGGAAACAATTAAAAACCGCGTTGATTACATTGTAAAAACAATTAGACCACCCATCTTGGGTTCTGTAAAAGGTCTAAATTGTACTTGCATTGCAAACCTCACCCTGGGTCATCATGGAAACACGTGTAATATGGAGGCTCTGAAATGTCCTGGAGTCCGTAACACAATGTTATATCCAACAGCAGACAGTGGTCTGGATTAGAGATGTAGTTCTTATGAAGCTGGAAAAAAATCCTTCCCCCTCTCAGAACAGCAGCAGGGAATGTATGCATCAGCGGGCAGAGGTCAGGTGGTTCCGACTGTGTGAAAACCTGCATGAGAAGAACAGGGAGGAACAGGTCACTGCTGCCATGTAACGACCTCACCTGCAGGAGGCATGCACAGCCCAACCAGCACCCTATGGGCAGAGGTGAAGCTGCCTCTGTTTGCCTCTATCCATTCTCTAGATAAAGCTGTCAGTCTTGAAAGGAAGACCCAACGCTTCAAGAACACAGCCAAGAATTGCAGGGGCTGGAAGGGACCTCTGGAGATCATCAAGTGCAGACTCCCTACAGCAGGGTGCATGGGTAGGTGGCCCAGCAGGTATTGCCTATCTCCAAAGGAGGAGACTCCACCACCTCCCCTGAGCAGCCTCTTCAAGTGACTTGGTGATTCCACTGAGACTGACAAGAAGTTCTGAGCACCATCGTTACACAGCAGAAATAAACCAGGGGCTCTGAGGCTTTACAAGCCTTTAAAGAAGTGTCATGCTTACACTGCCAATTACAGGCTGCTCGCAGTGAATGATACCAAAGTAGCTGACCCTCAGTCATCCAAAGTACATTTGTGAGCGTCCCTCTACTCAGCTGGGGGCTAAAACCTTCGAGAGCATCACCAGGACACATCCTGTAACCTCTGTGCATCAGCCAGAGTGCTCTTTCCTGCTGTGACTGTTAGATGCTGTCTGTATGAACAGACCTACAGCATAATTGCTTGAAAGCTGTACTGACTTGGTAACAAGGCCAGAAGGAGGGCCAGTGTTTTCAGTCCTCCATATCTAAGGCTATTTTTCCCCCCTTGACAGCATCTTATTGCCTTTGATGTCAGGACTGCTCAGCAGAGCATAACAGCCGTGCAGTTTGCTGCCAGCCCTGCCCTGCTGGCACCCACCTTTGCCCCGAGGACCCTCACTCACCTCTGTACCCGCTCCACCATGTGTGCTATCAGTTTGTCAGAGATGCCAGGGCAGGACTCCTCCGCCAAGCTGAAGGCGTTCTCCAGCTCCTCCATAGCTCCCACATTGCCTCCGGTCTGCTTGTGCTTATCTTTAAGCTGCAACCCAAGAATAGCATGTTAGCTCCTTAGCTCACTGCAGGGAGCACCTGTCAAGCAGTGCAGACATCGAGTCCCTTTCCCTTGTAGGAAGACTGCAGGAGCGTGCAGGAGGGCACCCACATCCTTCAAAACATCCTTTTTCTAGGTCAGGAAGATAACATCAATTGAATTCCTTACAGAACAGACTCTGATGTGCAGCTAAACATACTAAATGATACTAGTGCTGGATCAATAGCCCTGAAAACACATGGGCATATCTGACATGGTACAATCACTTTGCTGCTGAGGACAGCCTAGCACCCAGACACATACCAGAGGCTTCTGAACAGGCAAGGTTGAAAATGCTACAGCACCTGAATTTAGTCACCACTTCAACCACTCCAGAAGAGAGCTTTCCCCAGGAGACTGGGGGAATAAAGCCCACAGCAGGGCCAAGGTATAAAGCCTCTGCCTGCACTCTCTCAGTGGGCCTTAGCAAGTTCAAGTCTCCTTGTGCCCGATCCCAGTTGTTAATTTGAAATGGCTACGCCTTCATCATTCAGTTACATCACAGAAACCTCGACACGTTGCTGATGCTGAGCCCGGAGCAGTCTGCCACTGGAAATGCACGGTCACATTCTCTGTAAGTTTCCCACCGTTACAATGTAAGCAGCTCATGCTGCAGCTCATTCCCTGGCACACCAGGATGCAGTGTGCTGTGCAAAAATCAGCCTCTTTTGCAGAACAAGAAGTACCTGCCAGCTAACCCCTGTCTGGCTCAATTAGGCTCCCGTTAGGCTGTGCCAACTGAGGAGCTTTACATAAGCCCCACCGCTCTTTACCTGCACTTGCAGCATCAGCCCTCCTGACTGCTGGAGGTCACCTTCCCTCCCTGGGCCAGAAAGCAGGATACCACAAATGGTTTGACATTACCTGATCAAAGACTGCCTGCCTTGGAGGCAGGAGGGGACGTGGGCTGTCCCGCAGGGAAGCTGCCCACCCACCGCTGTGCTCTGACGCAGGGCTGCAGCCCTTTCAGCTTGCTGTGCGTGGGCTGTGTTACATCGGTGCCCTGTGCTGCAGAGCAGCTTCCTGAAGGTTAACAGGTGGCAGAGAGCTGTGCTGCACTGTGCCATCCGGCCTGGCTCTTACTCTGCCTCAGCCCTCCAGGTCCAAATACGGAGCCTGTCCTCTCCCCTCTGAGAAGGAGCAGTTGGGTTTCATGGCTTGCAATTGCCCACACCTGTGCTGACGACCTGCTGTGGGTCACTTTCCATATTAACACCCAATAATAAAGATGCAGGCAGCCATACACAAGCTCATGAACAGCATCTCACTAGAAATTCTATTCACAAAGCCCAGCTCCAGCCTTTTAATGGAAAGAGGTGATCACAACTTAGCAGATTTCAGAGGCATTAATGCAGCAGTGAGGAGCAGCTGCTGTTGGTAGGAAGCCAGCACTTAGAAGAACAACATGCACACCTGGCTGAGAAGCATTTTTCCTACAGGTCTTGGAGAAAAGCTTTTTTCCACCTCCTGCTGCTGAACACAGAAGCCAGGTTACTTCAGAGTCAACCCAGCACCTCCCCTGCTCCTGATTCTGCTGAGTAGGATCAGCAGGGCTAGCAGGGAAGTCTGACCAAAGGAAAGGAGGGGCAGCAAGTCTGGGGAAAAGGAGCTAAAGCAAAAATGGAAGGCCAAGACGTCACCTTCCATCTGGTATCAGCACAGTGGTACTGCTAAAGAGAAGCCCACAGGTGAACTCAGTGGTTTGAAGAGCTCACAGCTCTTCCCAGAAGGCTGCTAAACAGACAGGACTGAGAAATGGTTAGCAATGTGCTGCATAACAAGCAGTACCTTCTGCCTCGTGAACTGACCTGTGCAGTCAAGCACAGTGGACTATGGAAAAGGCCAGTCAGCACAATCCATGGAATCATTAGGATTGGAACAGACATCTAAGACATCTAGCCTGTCAGTTCTCTACCTCCTAAGCAGTGCTGTCTCAAGCATGGGATGCCTGCTTTCCAGAACAGCCTCTGCTTTTTGTCCTGAAGCAGTAAGCCCTCTTTCCACACAAACTTTCTTCCTAAGTCTAGTGCAAAGTCCAGAGACCATCCTTGAGAAAGCAGAGCCCTGTGCTGGAACAGCATCAGTATATATAAAAGAGCAAGTCCTAAGGAGCAGGGAAAGGTCTCTGTGAATGGCACCCCAAGAAAAGGCACACTGGATCCCAGCACACAGTATCTGTATAAAGTATTTCTTACTAAGAACCTCCCATTTCTACTCTCCTGCTGGGAACAGCAGCTAAAGATCATTGCCAGCGGGCTCCATTATGATTATTTTCCTCTCCTTCCCTTAAAACATCACCCACTCAGAAAGCCAATTACGGACATTATCCCATCAATAACTGTCGTTTTCACTGCACCTCCACATCCTCACCCAGAACATAAGGCAAGGAAATACTGGATTTTCAAACTCATTTTCTTTGTCCACCTATGACAGGCCATGCAGTAAGTCACTCCTTAGCTTTGGTACCCTAGCAACAGAAGATGGCTCAGTAGTTGGCAGAGCCAAGGTCCTACTCACCTCCCCAAAGACTGGGTGGACAAGTGTGGAGAGACACTGTGACCGTGGTTGCCTCTTGATGGGCTCAGAAGGCTAGAAAACAACAAGGAAAAAAGTTACAAGCATGGGCAAAGGCTCCCCAGGCACACAGACTGCCAAGCCTTTGTTAATTTCACTGCACCTCCATGGCAGTCCCCTCACCAGGTCTCAGGAAAACCACAGCTTGTGTTACCATGAGGATGTGGAGGAGAGCTCTGGGGCACTAGCCTTGATACTGGACTAAAGCAAGCTTTAGACAGAACAGGCATGATTGGCAGCTTCACCAAGCCCCATGAGACTGCGTTAGCTTAGCCCACTTCTAAAGGAACAGATGGCAACCAGACCTTCTGGGAACCATGAAGCGCCATTCCTTTGTGCAGCTTGCTCAAGGAGTTGGGACGAATAGTTGGTGGGAATGTCCAGATTGGGCCCTGGTCTCCATCCTCTGTGTCTCCATCACTGCCAACGAAAAGGGGGAGGTCAGGACAAAGCCTCAGCTCCACACACAGTCACAAGCTCTCCCCCACACATTGATCCACAAACACAAATATATAAATATTGCCACAGTTATAAAGCCTGAAGCTCTTTGAAAGGAGATATATATAACTGAATGCACATAAAATACAGGCAACAAAAGCCCTGTTTCACTACAGTAGATGTTTCTCATTACTACTTTTGGCTCCTTACACTCAGGAGGTGCACAGGTTCCATAGATGAGACTAGACTAGAATACCAGGCTCCACTGAAGCAGGAGGTACAAGCCTGTTTCTTCAGGCAGCAGTCACTCCCACAAAAGCAGACGCTCACGTGTTTTCCTGGCTATGATATGATCTCCAACCCAGGTGGGGAAAAGGACCTCAGTCACTCGCACCTGGGGCATGTGTGGCATAGAAGGGGCATCCTCCATGTGCAATATGTACATACATGTCAGAATCACCAGAACTTGAATCTTCTCCATGGCCCTCTGACTTCCAGCGTTTGAATCTGTCGATCAACTCCATTAGGAATGAGGTTTTCTTGGTGTAGCGTGTGATGAATTTGTGCTTTAGCAACTCTTTAGCTGTTGGCCTCTGGAATAAAAAAGGAAAGCAAGCTGCATCTAACCATCTCTGTACAATAAACATGCAAGTGTACCACCTCAGTACTACTTTTTCTTCAGTAGAGAGCAAATATTGCCCTACAGGGGTATTACAGATACTCTACCCAAAGGCAGAAGTGGACAGCAGTACTCACAAATCTAGGATCCTTATTGAGGCAGGCTTCCACAAACTCCTTGAAGGGCTTGCTGTGGTGACCTTCAAGTGTTGGAGGGTTATTTTTGGGGATGAGGAAGAGAACCCTCATAGGATGGAGGTCAGAATTTGGAGGCTCTCCCTTTGCTAATTCAATGGCTGTAATTCCAAGGGACCATATGTCTGCCTAAGAGAGGAGCAAAGAACAGTGACTACAGAGCAGCAAGGAGCAATTCTGCAACATGGAAGCATGCAACTTTGGCACAGCTGAAGGGCTCATCACATAAGATCACACAGGGTGCTTCACAACTAATAGACAAACTTCTACAGACTCTGAATGATAGGAAAGTACCCTACAAGCAGTGTTTCCAATCCCTGTATTAACCCTACCACTACTTGCAGCAGCATCAAGCAATCCTCCTGCTCCAGCTCACCTTGAAGTCATAAGCAGACTGTTTGATGACCTCTGGTGCCATCCAGAATGGAGTCCCCACAAAGGTGTTCCTCTTGATTTGTGTATCTGTCAGTTGTCCAGCCACTCCAAAGTCAGCCAGTTTCACATCTCCTTGTTCCGAAAGCAGCACATTGGCAGCTGTTCACACAAATAAGCATTAAGTCCACTAGTTCCTAAGTCATCTGCAACCCACACAGAACCGAACAGTGGGAAGTGATGTCCCACAATATCCCCCCCTTTGCCTCCATGTGAGCCTCAGATTGGATTCCCAGTGTCAGACTCATCCCCGTGCTCTGCTGGGTAATTCTTCTATGGTAGTAACAAGAAGTAGATGTGGAGGGCCACACAATTACTACATGTGATTCCTGGATGTGCATAGGTGAGAGGCACTTGGCCCAAGGTACCTCAAATGGTCATTTCAGCAGCATTCAGTACAGGTTAAACAGCAGAATCTTGAAAGCAGCTCGCTCATCCTGGCCTTATACCACTTCCCAATCACTCAGCTTAAGAAAGCATCACTGCTCAGGTTCTGGGGAGGGGGGTGTGTTGTAGGACTGCAGAACTAGCAGCTATAGAAACTTGCAGTGTCACGTACATAACAAAATCCTTTCTGTGTCTCCCTGCATGAGGTTTCCTCATTCCGCTTGTTCGCATGCCCTCCCGCAGAGGGTCAGGCAGTGAGCATCCAGCACTGCCCTCCTGCTGTCCTTTGATGCTCTGTGCCTGATATGAGACTCTTCTTTGGGAGGCAGGTGCCAGATCTCTCTGCACTGCACAGGGTCAGCAGCCACAACAATCAGGACAAGAGGACAGATGCAGCCCTGACTTTCCTGGGCTATGAACCCTGCCTGAGGACACCACCGCAGTAAGTCTTCATCACGATAACCAGCACGCACATGCCTTGGCATCCATCAGAAAAGCAAATACCCAGACCTAACAGCCAGCTGATATTTGAGCACACCATTCACTGACTCCTTCACTTTAATACCCCGTGTCCATCCAAACTAAAAGTGTCAGGGAAGAGCTACGGATCCTTACTGTTGCACTACCCCCCAAAGACAACAAAAACATGAGCTGCAATAAAATGAGAAGTACCAGATTCAGAAACAAGCAACCTGACAAGAAATGCACCACTAGGAAACAGTCTTTGACACCTCTCAGATTAGTTCTGCATCATCCTTCCGAATTTCTGTTTGGAATACCCCTTACAGCACAGACAGCTGAGCTCCCTGCTCTTACCTTTGATGTCCCTGTGGATCTTCCTCTCAGAGTGCAGGTAATCCAAGCCCTTTAGGATTTCCCTCAGGATAGTAGCTATGTAAGTCTCTTCCAAGGGCCCTGGCTTTAGCTGAAAAAGGGCAGGAAGACAACTTAAAGGGTGAGTGATACTTGCATTTTCCAGCCTCTCCATTTGTTACTTGGAAACCTTTGTCAAGCAGATCATATTCAGCAGGAAGCACCTCCTGCAGACAGCCTGGTGCACATCTTATTCTACAAGCAGAATGCCAGACTTTGCACCTGGTTACATGACATGGAAAATCTTTGGGAGCTTTTCTGTTAGTCTATTAAAGGCTTTCCAGACAAACAGCAGGATGCTCATCTCTTGCTCTCACTTGGAAATACACCGGTGAACAGAACACCTTATCTGTTTCTCTGGATCAGGCCTCTTTCTCAGCACGCAAGAGCTGAATTTCAGCCATTGCAACAGCAGTGAGAACTTCTGCCTTCTGGCTGTGGAGTGACAGGGTACTGTATCACATCTTTTCTCCTTTTAATCAGTTCTCCTCTAAACAAGCCCTGCCTTCTGTCGATTACAGGTCCCCCTACTGCACCCTTCCTCCACCTCAGTGCAGGCTCAGCAGTTTTCACTGTATGACCTTGGTTTCTTCTGAAAGAACAGGCTTTATGGTCCCAAAGAGAAAAGCAGAATCCTGTGAAAGAATACAGCACAGCAGAACTTTTTTTTCCATGTGTTTACTACGCATTAGTGTTCCCCTGAAGTCTGGGGCAGCTTGTTAGACACAATCAGTATTATTAACACCTGGAAATCCCAATTGTAGGCCAGGTCCCTGCCAAGCCTGATGCCGTGCAAGCACTGAACCACAAACTCCTGGCAGGCACAAGACTTCAGTTAGGTGAGCTATGGATTTATGTTGCTCAAGAACAACTTACTGCTGTCAAATTGCATCTCACTGTTTTTTTCCACTGTAAAGCAACAGAATGCCCTGGAGAATTGCGTTTCAACAGCTGAACTCCATGCAAACATTTCCTCTGTCCTGGGATATGCATAACCAGCACATCCGCCCTGCACTGCCTACCCTTCAGGCACAGGGCTGTCAAAAAGACATCACACAGCAAGTCAGCATCTGCCTTATGGGCATTTCACAAATCAAGGCTTCAGCCAAGATATGTCAGGACCTAGAGCTTACCACATACTTACCAAATCCAAGGCTGAACCTCCTCCCAGGTACTCCATGATTATCCACAGCTTGGTGCCCTGCAAGTAACAGCACAATCCAAGAGCAAAGACAGCATTAAGACCAGGCAAACAAGCAAAACGCTTGATGTGAACAGCCCTTGTACACAACACAAGAAATGTTGCCTGCCACGGCTCTCAGAGACAACAGAGGACCTGCTCCTGTCCCAGCATTTCTTTACCTCCAGTTCTACCTAAGCAAGCTTAGTACCACTGCGGGCACTAGACTGCACAGCCCAGGGAGATAAGCATATTGTCAGGCTGGAGCCATTCAGCATCACTCCAACAGATCTAGCGCATCTTGCCAATGACAGGGGAGCTTTGCAGCCTTTGATCACACTAACAGGATTCCAGTTGGAAGA
>PPHD01020199.1:0-13757 GCA_002909625.1 Bambusicola thoracicus
GAAATATATTGCATCAGGTAAACTGCCAAAGATTTCCAAAAGACTGCCATAGATTGTTAAAGCAATCAGAGGAAACAATACTGGAGTCACATGCATGCCTCAAACAAGATATAAGCTGCACTTATCTGTAAATGTCAGTGCTCTCAACAGGAAGGAAGACGTTTTACCTGAAACTTCCATTAGTCCACAAATTTCAAGTACCTGGTATTTTTAAATAACCATATTTATTAAGATGAGAAAACTAACCTTTATTGAAACTTACATGACTCCAATAGAGTGATTGCAACTGTTTTCTTTTACCAGGCATGCCAATAAGACAGAACTCATACCACTTCAAAGCATTCTGATATCAGAATTGTCAGTCATGACCTCTTTAACCCACTGCTTTGTACAGTCTTTATATTAATAGCAAGAAGCTGTTTTATCACCTCAAAGCAATTTCATTTGAAGTTATTGATTACAAGTATTTTTTAAAACTCACAGGAAAATTTGTTTCTTACATCACTGCAAAGGTTGCTGCTCTCTGCTCAGCTACAGACTCCAGTTGAACACTTCTTCCAATATAAACACTCAGTATGACCATATACTTATAGAAATAAATCTTTTCAAAGAATTAGCATTGTTACACAAAGGCCTACAGGTATTATTATATGACAGAAGTGAAGAATTTTCAACAAGATAATGCACCTCTCCAATACTACATTAAGTAAATATATTTTAATAGGAAAAGAATATATACACCCCAGAATTATTTATCTTCTTCTGTGGATGAGTAGAGCATATATAAATGATACACTGCCACTTACTGTAAGTCCTATAGCTTTTTAAGAGGAAAAAAAGTTAGTCCCAAAATTTCCAAAATCATGGAACAGATCCTTTCTACAAGCTACATTTAGGCACATTCAGGACAAGGAGGTGCTCAGAGATGGATAGCACAGCTTCACTACACAGTATTTCAAGCTGACTGAAAATGTTACAAGGAAAAGCTCAGTTGCTGTTGAGTATAAAATTAGGAACATCACTGCGAAATATTGTTGTGTTTACTTACTGCATAATATAATTATATACGGCAGAGTCACTGACAACATCTTTAAACACAGGAAACACAACACTATCAAAATGATAATTGTTCGCAGAAGCTTTTCAGAAAGACTTGAACCTTATTATAATTTCTTAAATGGATAAGGATTTGAAAATGCTTATCAGCAGCTACTTTTATCTATCCATTTTAATTGATTAAAACTTAATTGAAAGCTTCCAGAAGCCCTTACTGAAGTTCAAAGGTTGGAGATTTCTACCTTTCATTAGTTTCATTGAGCTAAAGTAGCTGAACAATTTATACCTATTAAAACAGAATGCAGTTCTTCATTGATTTTCTTCTCTATACCACTACTCCCTTCTCTCCTACCCTTCTGATCTTTCATTGCTTTTCTCTCCTTTTTCTACCTTTCCCTCTTTTTGTGTTTCTTTCCTCCTCCCTCTTTCTTTATTCATAAACCTTTAAAAGCCATGAGAAAGGAAGGAGGCTCAAGAAGTAGAAAGCTACAGTCAAAAGTAAATTAAGTCGAAACTAATACCAACAATGCAGCACTTCTTAGTGTTTATATGGTTGCAAAATCAAATCAAGCTCATGCTCAGTGTTTAAATCAAGAACGTCCATTTCCGCCTTCTAATAAGATCTCCTTCTACCCACCCCAAGCAGCAAATAGCTGACATCACCCTTATTATAACAGCATTATCTCAAAATCTTGGTAGCAACATAAAAGCTCAATTCCCTTGCACCTGACATATAATTTTAAGTTACACAGACTATGGGGAAGAAAAAGCATTTTAGCACTGGAACAGATGGACTGCGTGTATAAACTACAATATAACCTGGTAACTTTCTTCTGGATAAAAAAAAAGAGACCAAACAATCTAACACGAGCACCTACTTTCTGACATTCCCTGCTTACCTTGGGATCCCTTTCCTTTTCCACTGATCACTAAAACCTTTTTTAGAACATTCTGCAACCCACTCTTTGTGCCCATACAATTTGCAGGAAGCAAAAAGCAAGCCACCCACACCAGTATGAGCAGCAGCACAGCATTTGGAAGAGCCCTAACAAACTAAGCTACAGGACACTCCACAATAGCATATTTGCAGAGACAGAACAATCCTGTCATTAAATAGCAGTGTGAAGGATCAGAAAAGTGTACAAATAACACCAAAATCGAGCACAGCAGATTACCTTCCATTGATGAATTTGATTGTAAAAATAGAAATGTAGCATGGATATACTGCTCATATACTTACCTTGATCTACACATGAGAAAGTTCTTCCAGGTTTTCAAATGATGCTGAATTAAAGCCTACTAGGTTACGTGCAGATATTAGTGAAATCATTGCAAGCATAAAACTATTGACAGCTCTACAGTCTCTTGCGCACAGTTATTCATGCAAAATTAACTCTCAGTTTTCCTGATGAATAACTGAGCACAGCAAGAGAGAAAGGGCCCTGGCCGTTCTCCTTTAGATTATCAGTCCTTAATGTACTCTCCAAATGCCAACAAAAGTCAGTAAGTCACTTAAGACTTTGGTGCTGCTTATTTCAGTACAGATATGGAATAACCAGTTTTAGATGCAAATTGTGAAGTCACAGATCCCTCTTCATAGTTGTATCAAAACAGCACAGTCCCAAGAATTTTGGGGAAAAAAAAAATCAAGTTTCTTTCCCAGCTACAAAGTTTACTCCCTGACCATGGAGAATGCATGGCACAATTCCCAGACAGCACCAAGAAGTGCTTACCGTAATCTCAAACAGAAAATGCTAGAAATAAATTTGCTCACTAACAGTTAGAAATACCAGAGACAGGAGCATTCTGACATTCAGAAATACGAAGCATAAAAAAACTACTCTGCCAGAGTTAAGAAGAAAACTAAGTCTTGTAACATCAAAAAGGCATTTTTGAAATATACACAGAGTAGGGACTGATTCATAGAAAATTCTTTTAACTTCACTCAAAAAAGCTTTGGAAAATATACATTTGAAATCCTGAGAACATTAAGCAAGGGGTTATTGTCAAAGAGGGTGGGGTTGTTTTCTTTTTCCTGTGTTCAAACTTCCTAAGGGAACCATTTTTTTCTCTCATTCACAGTACTGCTCTTTGGAAGTTAACCAGTTATGAGCCATTGGCTCTGAGCTCTACTTCTGTTCTTGCTGAAGACATTCCTACCTACATCCACCTGCAAACCCAAACTGTTCCTGCAAATAAAAGTAGCAGGAATATTCTTCTTCCAGGTGCAGAGTTGAAAACTCCAGATTATGAAGTAGATATTTTGCAGACTAATATAAAAAAATTACTTTGTCCAATAGCCACCATCTTCAGAACACAAAATATTTTATAAATCAAAACCTTCCAAGTTTTACATCTTTAGGTGTAACCTTTACTCTAGCCTCAGTTTCTCATTCTGTTGATGCATACTGAAACAGGTGCAGAGAAATTTGAAGGCAGCAGTGACCCAGCCTGTGTCTTTTAGGTTTCTGATCACGCTAACTCAAGAACAAACTGAAATGCTCACTACCAGCAACGCACTTGACATTTTTAAAGAGAGCATCCTGTTACATTATATGCAGTCATGTGACTATCAAAACATCTTGTCCTCTTTTTCTAAATACAGATGACCCATCTTCTATGTTAGCATTATGAGTATTTCTTGATAAATCCTCAGTACTCAAACTAAAAAGCAGATCCATTTTAGCTGAAAAACTTGGAAATAAAGGACAGTCACAAATTCTGCTGGGAAGCTTTGTGTGGTTGCTTTGTTGCTCTTGTTTAATTTGCTGAAAGCCTTAGATAATTTTTCTTCATAGTTTTTATTAGTTCCACTACGGAAGATCTCCTAAGATAAAGAAATAGCTGTACTCAGCTCCAGCAGGATTCTAAAATGTGACAGGATTTACAGAAGACTGTAAAAACCAGTTTTTTTGCCAGAAAATTTAAAAAACATTTCATTTGAGAAGTAGTAATACACAAAGATCATTACATTTTACACCACTTTAAAAGCTGTCCAGCTCCATGCTTATTCTGACATCACAGAAACACAGAATGGCTCGGGTTGGAAGGGACCACAAGGATCAGCAAGTTCCAACCCCTCCTGCCACAGGCAGGGCCACCAGCCTCCAGATCTGGTACTAAACTAGGTTGCCTAGGGCCCCATCCAACCTGGTCTTGAACAACTCCTGAGATGGAGCATCCACAGCCTCTCTGGGCAGCCTGTTCCAGCACCTCACCACTCTCTCTATAAAGAGCTTCCCCCTGACATTCAACCAATCTAAACCTCCCCTCCTTGGGCTTACAACCATTCCCCCTTGTCCTATCACCATCTACCCAAATAAAAACATAGAGCACTAAGCCTTACCCTCTTGTATAACACCCATCCAAGGATGGAAAAACGCAATGGGAACAAAAGATGAACATACTTTCCATACTCTTTAGGCAAGATCAGCCTACAAACCTGCCTATTTTCTGACATGCATGCTCTCTATTAATGCCTCAAATTCTTCTTCTCAACACTACTTAAATATATATACCGAGGTCAGCTGTGAGGATATTTATTTCTTTTCTTCACATTCAGTAGCTTGTTGAACAAAAGACTGAATTGAAAAAGTTACAAAATGTTGTTTTTAAAAAGGCACACTTACCCTGAACTAAAATGCAAGACAACTGCAGTGACCCACAGGTCAGGAAAACATCTCTTCATTGAGGCAGTGTCTCTAGCTCAAGGCCCAGCTGCTGCATGCAAGTAGGCATAATGTGCTCCTATTTTATTAAAGATGAGACAGGAACTACACAACAGCAGTAGTATCTATGCATTCTGAAATAATATTCAACACCTCAATTTTTGAGCCTAAAACCTGTCTCTCCCCAAATATCATGAAGGAAATGTTCAACTACTTTTATAGCATTATTTGGTGGGCTAGATAGATAGATGTATTAATTTTCCTGTACATGCGTTGGCCTTTCTTAGGAGTCCTACACACTGGTCACGGCTGATATGCCAGATTCTGTAGACAGGCTAACCTGCCACAGCAGATCTGGTAACCAGTCCATATTGCCTGCACAATGTTGAAACAAGAAAAGCATGCATCCAGTGCAGAAAGACAGGATGGCCAGATGGCCCCTTTCTCAAAGGGTGCTGAGATCCGAGGCTGCTTTGGCATGCGGAGCCCAACCATGCCACCTCCTGGTTATGTATGGATGGCCACTCTATTCCACACATTAGGCAGGTATATCAAATGCTTGGGAACAGTTAACTTTTTTTTTTTAATTCAGCTACCCAGCTATTCCACCTTTCCTTGGCATTACCAGCTGCTAATATAATCAATTTCTTAAGCTTTAAATAGCATCTATTTTGAGGTACAAAGCAAGAGAAATGGACAATACTGTAGGTGCCTCTGAGGATATCTAAATAAGGAAATAAATTTCCTAAAAGAATTCCAACAACAAATAAAGCCACTCTTCTACAAGCCAAACGTTCATGCTGCCAAAAAAAACAATGCATGATGGAGAGCTGATGAGGATATGGCTATCCAGATAAGCCTCAGCAAATGCCTTTGACCTTCTCTAAAACAGCTGGTACTAAGTTCTGCTACTCACACTGAATTGCGCCTTAAGCAGCTGCACTGATTTAAATAGTGCTATTTCAAGGGGAAAGCACTCCTTTTCACACAAGGGTAGCAGAATCAAGCCTTTAGTTATTGCATTTATATTGTTCCTTCTATGGAGGAGAATTTACTATGTTTCAAAGGACATGTTTTCTAAGATCATAGATCAAATGGGTCTAAACTGCTTCAGATCCCTGAAAGGAAGAGATTTTTTTTTTCTTTTTAATTACACCCTTTTTTTTCCTCCCTTAAGAAAGCCCAGATTTTCTGACTAACAACTGCAGGTCAATAAAAAATTGTGGAGAGGTTACTTTATTATATTCAGCCTAACATTTTATGTTATTTTGTTTTCCCTAAATCCAGTTATCCCCTGCTATTCAGATGTAAGACATTCTGCAAGGAAAAAGCACCTCAAGATTACAAACGCACACCAGGCAATCACAATAAAATAACTATTTATGCTTAAAAAAAACATTGCAAGACTGGAACACATTCATTTCTGAAGTCAGCAGTACATTCTAGTGATGGAGTATCCTTTTTCATTATTCCATACATATTAGCTGCATCAGTCAACGTATCACATAAGGACTGCCAGATAGCCCCACTAATGGCAACAGAAAGATTCCCATTAACTTCAGTCAGCTTTGAATCAAATCTGTGATACCTAGCACACTGCTGCTTTATAGAAATAAGTAGCTTGTATTCATCTGTGGTTTGCACTGATATTATCCTATTTTATTGAATAAGACCCAAAAGATAGCTATATAAATCTAACTTCTAATGAAACTCGCATTTCTAAAATACAAGCTCTAAACATTTCTATGCGCATTTCCCAAATCAACCTTCCAGCTATTCACACTGTATTTTGTGGGACAGCAAAGTAAATGATGATTAATACAAACTATTATGTGAACACAGATTTCTTCTCACCTGATGACATCAGAAAAAAAACAAACAAAACTGCCTGCTCACAGATTAATATTAATGAATGAGTTTACATTAACATTTTACATTAGTCTTGTTTTAATCCAAATACTTGTTTAGACAGTAAACCAATAAATTTCTAAGTATTTTTTCACAGGTAGTTTGCTGTGGAAAGCTAAATAACAAGTATCAGAGGGCTGACTTCAGTAGGTCAAAGGTTTCGTCAACAGCATGTCACATCTTGGGCAACGGGATCATCTTCATTTCCCACACTGCCAAGACAAGTTAGCTCACATAAAGTGACCTTATTCCTGCTCCTAGGTTTTTAATAGGAATGTGTAGTTATGAATAAAATCTGCCCTCCGACATAAAAAGCAAATGCATCTCAAGGAGTCCAAAACATTCAAAGCTCAACATAAGCCAAAAATATTAGTTGAACATAAGACAAGAGGAATTTGCATTACATCAGCAGTTTTCAGACCAGCTAGAACAATTTTTGCAGACTTAAATAAAAGGCAATACTAATGTCAGTTGAGTGTTACGGCTAAGTAATGATATACCTTTTGAATAGTTACGTCTGTCCTACAAAGAGCTTTATGATACTGAGCTCTATGAATTTAATTGACATGACTAGAAAATTAACAAATTTATGCTATGTCACGTTTTATTAATCTAGGGACTTAAGATTAAAGTTAAAGGCTTGACTCTCTTTGCCTTCAGAATGCCAACTGTAAACCTGAGGTCAATTGTACTGTCATTACATAGAGAGAAATTACCTACCTCATTACCCAAGTAATGCTGATATTTCCACGGGGAGAGATGCTCTTACTTTGGCCAGCTCTTTCCAACAGGGCATTTTCCTTTATGTTTGCATTACAAAACAGAGCTGGCTCTAATATTATGCAAGATATTTCAAAGCCACAAATACAAGAGTAGAACTTCTTTGTCCCAAGCAACATATAGACAATTAAACAGATACTTAGTCTTATTAAAGAAATACTAATACAAAACAGAAGCTTTTAATTACCACAAAGTCACATTAGGATATAGATTTCTATGTTACCCATATCTTCACAGCTCAAGTCATACACTTGTTTTACACACATAATAGATATTTTACACAAAGCAATAATCAAATATATGCAAAAATAATATTTATCAGTCACTTGTTAGGGACTATAAGAGGACACAGCACCAGAACAGCAAGGATTTAAGTTCTGGCTGGAGCTTGACATTGTACCATAACAATTTATGCACAAAAGGTATTGCTTAAAAACACTCTGCACTTCAACATCTTTCATCTGGACAAGTATTACCCTGATCCGGTGTGGGAGTCATCTCATCAACAGAAGCAGCACAATCTCACCTAAGAAAATAACCATCTGTAACCGATTTACAATAACATACTTAAAACTACCCACAAAACAAGTGTGATTCTTCTATCTCTTTCAGGCTCAAACACACAACAACCAGTTTCAAAAACAGTACAGATAGTACAGAAAAACCCTCTACAGATTTATCAACTCTTTAGATTTGCATCTAACAGTTACCATTAAAAGATGTCTTTCAGTTTCATTGCTGGCTAGATTATTCTATCAATATAAATGCTCAATGCCATTTGCAAAAGTTCAAATAAACTAATGCAAACTGAGGTAAATTATCACCATCCATTCACACTTCACAAGTTCTCCTAATAGAAGACTTATTAATGGCTTTTCCATTTCTAATGATGAAATAATCACACGGGAGCTATTTCCTATATAAAAAAGGTAATGACCCAGAGGGGAATACAGTATCTTCTGATTAAGGCATTAACTTAGTCATTAAAAAAATGGGGTCATTTTCAGCATCCACCACGGACTGCCTCCGATTTTTAGACAAGTTGTGTTTTATAACTTCACAATCTTTATGTTAGAAGCACCAATACCTCTTCTCATGGTCCTTTATATTGTCTGATGGATATGTAAATTCACTGCCACAAAGTGTCTTTTTTGTGAGCTTCACTATACACATACAATGAAGGCTCTAGTAAATGAAGCCTAGAATAAATAACATCTGTACATCTTTCATGGGTAAGGAGTAAATACCCACTGACTCAAGTATGCACCCAACACTAGTCAACCAGCCAGACACAGTCCTACGTATTAATAGTATCTGTAATTTATTTTTACATTAAGCATAACAAAACACAAAATAAAGAGAACAAAAATATTACAGGAAAAGAAAAAGTTGGATCTTATCTTTACAAAGAAATCCAGTGTCATAAGTTGAAATCATACCTCTGGAATACCTCTGTGCCCCTCAGTGGCTTCACACAACCAGCAGGCAGCCTCCCAACCTCAGGTTCTAACAGCTGACATGAAAAACCACAGCACTTGCAAGACAAAGCAAAAGCTAGAGGCTCCCAACTCTGGAAACCAAAGCTACACTTTCATATTTTACATGAAATCTAATGACAATCAGAACAGCTTATAATACCACAAAAACAACACTTAGCTGTGATTGCAATGCATGTAGCTACTTGTGCATTGCTTCTCAAAGAATAGAAATGCAAAGTCTGGAAGCATCAGTTCACTGGCAACATATCCTAGAAATAAAGCATTACAGAGGTGGCTGCACCAGTTTTCTTCTGGCATCCAAAAGAAATTCTGCCAGTTCTACACATTTCCCTCCTATTTATACCCAGCAGCACTCAGTGCCTTCATTCTATCTTCCTCAACCACTTACACGCTTACTCCAGTGAAACTGTTTCAATATGAAAGTCTCCAAAACAAATCTCTAGAAAGCTCGACAGATGGTGTTATGAAGGATAAAGCCAGGTATCCTGTGTGAATCTGACATTAGCATTCCCTACAGCTTCCACATACAACTCACCTTCATCTTTTACAAATGCACATATACTTAGACCTTGTTATATTAAGAGGGAAAAAGAAAACTAATCATTTTTTCAAATCTCAGAGTTGTCCTACATACATATTCTGCCTAGATCTGACTCCTAAAAATACCCACTGGAGTCTTTTTTTTAAGTTTACTCTGCACACTTTCAGTGATGCTTTGTGCATTTTCTGCCTCTCGCATGCATATACTCAGCAGATACCTCCCCCCTCTGGGAAAAGACCAAACTGCAAGGTGCAAGAAATGCACCCCTATAAGAAATACAGATTTATCCTATTTTTATTAGAAAAAAACTACCTCATAACAAGTTGTGCAGCTGTCTCTTCAGCAATGAGATAGCTATAACAGAAATGTATAGAATGTGTCTTTATTCGCCCTGAATTTCCAACTGACCAAGCAGAAGCGCTATGACAAAACCTGGACTCAGTACATTTGTTCCCAATCAATACAGCAAGTATTTAAGGAAGACGATATAAAGGCTGCTGACATAGGGAAAGATGCTTACTGCTAACATAATGAGTTTTAAATAGTTATGATTGCCCCTAAGACATAATAGAACTTCAGAAATTACTCACTTCCCTGAGTGGGGGTAATTTGAACTGGCAACTTCCTCACAGGCCCATCCATACTCTTTTTTGCCTTGGTCTCACTTACCAGCTCCATAGCTTGCCCGGAATCGTGTATCATTCTTCACTACATTTTTTCTTCTAAATGTAAAGGGAATTTTTACAGAGAGTGCCACACACCTCAGAGGAAACTGGGAAGTGTTGCGAGCACCTTAGGGGATGACACTTCTATGCATGCTAAAGTGCTGCGCCACCAGGCCTACGTTCAAGTAGCCACCTAAAATATAAATCACAAACTTTTTGAAGATTCTCCAAACCAGTCTGACTGAAGTGAAGAAGACAGAATTCAGAATTAAGCATAATGCAAAAAGCTACAGGGAGCATATTCTGGATCTCTACATAAATCAAAGCAAAGATTGTTGTGCATCCTAGATGGAACAGTGTCATGAAACCAACAAGCCATAAGCAGCCAATGCCCACCACAGCAAAGCAAAGTAAAACAGCGCTCTGCTAGCGCTGTAACACCATTACCACACGCACCTTATTGCTTGAGCACGAGAGGCGAGCTGCAATGAGTTACACGAGAACCGAGCGTCCCTCTCGGCGCGCACAGCTCCGCGAGGTGGCCCCGGGCCGAAGGGCGCTGTGCGGGGCTGTGGTGCACGGTGCGAGGGCTGCGCCGGGGACCTCCGGACACCACGGACACCCCGGCACCCACGGCTACGCGTGGATCCCGCGCCCGCCCCGACTCGGCGGCTGCCGGGCAAGGTGCCGGGGAGCGGGGGGAGTGACGCACGGTGGCGGGCGGGAACGGAGCCTTACCGTCGGCCAGGAGGCGCATGGCGTGCACAAAGGAGGGATCCAGGCTGTCCTTCTCAGCCATCAGCTCGGGCAGGTACTTCTCCTGCTCCATCGCCTCGGGGCCGCGCCGCCTGGGTACGCCGGGGCGGGCTGCGCGGCGGCCGGCTGGCTCCGCGCCTCCGGCTGCCTCTTCAGCGCCCGCCCCGCCCGGCGTCCCACGGCTCGCAGCTGCCTCCCGGCCCGGCCTCCCCTGCCCGGGGGGCGCTCCCCGCCCCGGCACCGCCTCCGCCGTCCCCCGGCCGCGCAGGGGGGCGGGGGCTGGGGCGTGCGCGGCTCGCTCCGCGCCAGGCACTACCGTACGTCCCGACCCCCTCCTGCCAGTGAGCGGCCCGCTCCCTCCGGCCGCCTTAACAAGGGAGGCGGGGCGAGGCGGGACCGCCCTGCGCGGCTCCCATTGGTGGAGAAGCCCCTCGGGCGGGGCCAGCTCCGGAATTCCGAGCCGCTATTGGCTGGTGACCGGTGAGCGGCGCCGGGCGGTGGGCGCATAGCTGGGGGCGAAGGAGAGGAGCTGCGTGTGCGTGCGCCTGTGTGCAGCGGAAAGCGTGCGTGCAGGTGTGCGCTGCGCGTGCCCGTGTGTCTCGCTGCGCGGCTGTGTGCACACCTGCGGCTCCGTGGGGCCCCCGTGCCTGTGCACGCGTGCTCGCGTTCTGTTGCCGTTTCTCCGCCGTTGTGGGAGCGTGTGCTCGCGGCTGTGCGTGCGCTGGGCTATCAGAGGCCGAGAGTGTGTGGCCGCGTGGGAGCGGCTGTGTCTGGATGCATTTGTTGTGACTCTGTCCGTGTCCGTGTGTCTCGCCTCACTCTCGCGTCACGATCGCGGCTGGTGAGCGCTGTCCGTAGTACTGAAGATGAGGGGCGAGCGCTGTCCGCGGTGCTGAGCGCACATGGCAGGAGGTGCCCTTCGTCCTGCAGGTGCAGGCGGGACGTGCGAGGTGCCCGGCTGTCAGAGCCCCGTCTCGGCAGCATGGGGCTGCGAGATAGCATGTCCCCTGAGGGTGTGATCAGGGAATTTGCAATCAGGCACGGTTGTTTAAGCAGTGCACTGAAAATGTCTGCCTGTGGCTGCTGTGAATAGCTGGGGAATGCTCAGGAGGTGTCTGTCGGTCCAGAGAAGGGACTATCTCTGCTGATGAATGCCATGCTGCACCTCCAGGAGTAGCTCTCTGCATCTCCATCAGTGCAGAATTAAAGCAGTCATGCAGCTAAAACTATATTTGTAGTTAAAAAAAAAAAAAAAAAAAAAAAAGAGAGAGACAGACAGTTTAGTATACACTGACTATTAGTAACAGAGAATATAGTAAGGTTTTTTTATTATTATTATGAGAGTAAACAAAAGATGCTTAACAGATACGTAACTTCATTTATGGTACCTCTAGAACACTCTAATGAAGAACACCATGTGTTATGCTCAATATGCACGTGAGATTATTTCTTAATTCTTAGTACTCAAACAACTAACTTCCTGTTTATTCAAATGTAAAAAAAAAGCTAGTGTATGATATCTCTTATATCACACACTGCTTTTTTGCTCTAGTTTTTGTGCTGTGTTGTTTGGAAATCTATATTTTTTATTTTATTTTATTAATTTTTTTTCCCCCAACTGTGAAGAATGAAGAAAGGTAAAAATCAAGACAAACACTCTATGGGGATTCTGAAGACACTGTGCCACCACTGCATAGAAATTAGCTCTGTCATGTTTTCGTAATCCAGAGGTAAATGCAGACAACTTTTACTGAATTTTCTCTCCATGTGCAGTATAGTTGAGTGACTACATGTGTTTACAAGAATATATAGAGAATGTCAGTGACTGAAATATATTATTCTATCATATTTTCAGGGCGGAAATAAACAAAACGAAATACCTGACAACTAAATTCTCTGCTGAGGTACAGGAGCAGGAAATCTTTTATTTCAGAGAACGTGCCCAAACACTTCAGAAGCAATGAAGAATAATAACAGAAGTTAAGGATTTAATTGGCAATTGTTTTTTCTGCAAATTCCATGTGAAAATGGCATGTCATCTTGAAAACAAAACAAAACAAACAAATAAACGAAAACAACAACATATATAAAACAAAGACAAGCACAGGACTATATTTTGTTTTACTAATAATTTACCCTGATCCAATTTACTGTCTGAAAGGTCTTATTCTTTCCTGGCTAACAGTTGCATGAGAAATAGCATACTGTTTGCAACACAATTCAGAACTATCCTACTTGAGCATACATATGTCTCGGAGCATATATCTGCAGTTCTGTTCATCAGAATGGTGTCCTTTAGATCATAAAGAGAGAAGACAAGTGATAGGTGCATTGTCTTTAAACATCTTCAAGACTAATCTAAGCCATCATGACTCAGACGCCATACTGGTCTAGTAACCATTGGAATATACCATAGGATTACATATACAGAAAATTAGTCAGAGGCCTTTCCATCTGTTGGAAGAATAGTGTTACCTTAGTCAGTTTAATTGTACTAAACCACCTTACATTACTGGAAGCTTCGATTTAAATACCTTTATGTTTATTAAGCTATGTTCATCTAAATACTTTTGCCCTATGTAAAAGGAGTAGAGGGCAGGTTTGCATGCACATGCTATGGTCAAGCATAGAGAGGCAATTTTTCTTTAAGTTCAATTTTCGTAAGATTGAACTGAAAGTTAAATTACCTTTCAGTGATACTTAAGATGCACAGCCACTGAGATACTTTTGTGAATTTTGCCTTAGACCTCATTAAAAATAAAAAGTCATTAAAATCTGTCAGACAGGAAATATAGACCTCTAATGACATCAAGCATTACTTCATTGTTAGTTGGAGATCAATTTTTTCATAGCTACTAAAACTCAAAGACATATTTTACAACTT
>PPHD01020202.1:0-13755 GCA_002909625.1 Bambusicola thoracicus
CTAGCTAATCATCTTGCTCGTTTTAAATCTTTCTCACTCATTTTTCAGTACCCAGAACTACTTGTTGCCTCTTACAACAACAACGAGGTTGCACCTCATGAGCCTGATGGAGTGGCCCTTGTGTGGAATATGAAGTACAAGAAAACTACCCCAGAGTACGTGTTTCACTGCCAGGTATGGTTCTGTCTCACGAGAATAAAGATTTTGTGCTGATGAGCTTGGACATCTACCTTCCTTATGACTGCCAACGTATTTATTTCGCTGGGTTGGCATTCACTTTAACCACATGTATTTGCAAACAGATGGTGATAGCTAAAGAAAGCAGCTTAGAAACGTTCTTTTGTAGAATTTCTGACATCATTCAGAATTCAGTCGAGTTTTAGAACTCACTTTAATTTACTTGAAAGCCCAAAAACCTACTTGTGTAATGGCTGAACCACAAAGAAGGTTTGTATGTAAGGAGACTGAGCAGAGTTGTGTACTACTAGAGCTTAATTTACTGAATAAAATGAAGATGGCCTGAGGAGATGGAGCTAGGATGAAAACTAGAAACACATGTTGCGAGTGAAAAAGGCAGATGGAGGTTTCTCAGTAAATGCAGAAAGATAAAATCTTGCAAATTTCTTCCATTAAACCTGAAATAGCCACTTTACTTTCAAAATGTTGTATTTATGAAAAATTACGTAGCTGAATCAAAATGTAATCCAGTGTTGTCAGATTACTTTTGAAGCCCGGATTGCAAAAGTAGCTTTATTATGTTCAAGACAGATTTGTAGGTTCATGAAAAAAGGACCACAGTCCGTGGCAAAGCAAGAATAACTAACTTGTGCATTACTGGACCTTCTCTTGCTAACAAACCATGCTAGGAGCAGTACGAATTTATACGTCTATTTATTTATACGTATATTATCCGTTTCTGAATGCAAGTTAAAACTAAGAGCTTACTGGTGTTCACAAAATGTTTTTGAATCCACTTGTGGTATAACAATGAAATAGTATACCAAATGAAAGCCAAGAACTTAACTGGTCAGGTTTTCTTTTAGTTTTAGATGTAGCATCCATAAATGATAGGTTTTTGTGTATGTTTTCTTTTTTTTTCCTTTCAGTCAGCAGTAATGTCAGCTACATTTGCAAAATTTCATCCCAATTTGGTGGTTGGTGGCACATACTCGGGCCAGATCGTGCTATGGGATAATCGCAGCAATAAGAGAACTCCAGTGCAGAGAACTCCACTTTCAGCTGCTGCTCACACGGTAGGGGGTGAAATATCTACAAAGACTGTTTCTTGTTAAGATGCATTTAACCTCCAGGAAACTCTGTCCGGTGCACTTGATTGATAATGCTTAAATGTTTGCCTGTGTTTTCCTGTGCTATCGCTGAAGAACGAGAGTATTCTCTGTACCATACTGTGATCAACATTTTCTCTTTCATTAAACGACATCGTGTATTCTGTAGCGTATTAACTGCAGTAGAATTGGTTGGTAGTGGTAATTCCTTTTTCTGACGCTATTTCATAATTCTTAGCACCCAGTCTACTGTGTAAATGTTGTTGGGACCCAGAATGCTCATAACTTGATCAGTATCTCAACTGATGGGAAGATATGCTCTTGGAGCCTAGACATGCTTTCCCAGCCACAGGTAAGATAAGTGTGGGTATGTATAGTATCTATGCTAGATAAAAACTTTATAAAAATCTTAATCTAAGAAGAATTAATAAACATTCTCACAATACACAATTATACTTAAGCTTAGTAGGTGTTCGATAAAACGCCCTGTGGAATGTTGTAAAAATTATACTGACTATTAGTACGAGAGAATTTTCTTATTCTTGCACAGTTCTACGTAAGTAGAACAACAACAAATCTAGAGAAATCTAAATGGCTTTGCAAATATTCGTGTCTCTTGTATATTTTAAAGCAAGTTAGTGATGTTTTCACTACAGGATAGCATGGAGCTGGTTCACAAACAGTCCAAGGCTGTGGCCGTTACTTGCATGTCCTTCCCTATCGGAGATGTCAACAACTTTGTTGTTGGAAGTGAAGAAGGCTCAGTCTATACTGCATGCCGCCATGGGAGGTGAATAAAAACTTTTAATTATTCAAAGGAAATAAAAGCTGTGAACTGATGAGACCATGTATGCTTTACACCGCTAAAATTGTTTCTAGCACACATTTAGTCTTTGTTCTTGACAGTCTTTGAAATAGCAGTGTTTGAATTCCAGTGCATGCTATTTTCCAAGATCTTCATTAAAAACAGGAGGAGTTTGATTACAGAACTGGTCCTACGCTCTCTGCATTGGCTGGGATTTGTTTGCAGTGATGGGGGCAGCGCAGGTCACTGAGGTTTTATTCATTTGAATTGTAGCAGAACATTCCAAACTTTGTATCAGTTCTGTAGATAATTGTACAGTAACATCACGCACCAATCTTAAATTGGCGAGCTTTTCTCCTGCTGTTCAATCTATTTTGAAATTGTCTGACTGTATCTTATCAATTGCTTTCTTAAATATAACTGAGTGTCCAGGTTTCATCTCAAATACACATCACCCTTGCTGCACGGCTTTTTGGTTCCAGAATAGCTGAAATTGTATCACTTCTGTGTAACATTCTTTCCATCTCTCCCCCCCTCCCTCTTTTTTTCATCACTTCTGATAGGAGACTATTAGGGATATATTGTTACTGGTTTATGTCTGAACCCTTGTGTGTTGCAAGGCGTACTTGCGGCTCCTCTTTTAAGTCAGTGGGAGTTTTACACCTGTTCCTGAGACTGAATTTGGTTCTTTGTACAATTCAAAGTTTTTGCTATTGCTTTGAAACAATACAGTTAAATGTGAGTGGAACGGTACCTGCTGAACGAGTCTCTCTGCTCCATGGTCTATTTTTGGCACTTAAGGAGAGCAGAAAAGAGATGTTGAAGATAAAGTCAATATTCAAGCCTGGTCTTCAGTGAGCCTGTTGGGATTAAGCGTTTGCAGTGGGCTAACATCCATTCAAAGCAGCAAAATCTTCTTGAGGTTATATTTAAAATGCATTTCAGTGCTGTCTCTGTCTGCGGATGTATGGTTTCCAGAGAAATTAACTTTGGTTATATATTCTAAAACAGCAAAGCTGGAATCAGTGAGATGTTTGAAGGACACCAGGGACCAATCACAGGTATCCACTGCCATGCAGCAGTTGGACCTGTAGACTTCTCACATCTTTTTGTCACCTCTTCTTTTGACTGGACAGTAAAGCTTTGGACAACGAAGGTAACTATAATAGATAGTTCAGTGGTTTTCTTCATAGTCCTTGACACAAGGTGGTGCTATAATGTAAGCTACTCAACTCAGGAAACTTAGGTAAACTGAAGACAGAATGCGTGAAGCTCTCTAGAGCCCTAGCAGTAGTCCGCTTGATTCTTAGTGCTTGTTTTATGGTTTACTGCAAAGAGAAGACAACTGATGAACGAAACTAATTAACAACATAAAGATGCCTTTGCTTTCAGATTGTACATCATTTGTGTACTTCTGATCCATTTGGTTCATCCTTTTGCCCTTTGTTATCAACAGTGATTACAGTGTAATCAAATACAAATCATTGTTAAATTCAGTTACTTCATTTAATGCATAAGACAAATGTTTTGCTACAATTTTGTGGAGGACTGGGAGAGAGCACCAAAACTAATCTCAGACTGCATTTAGAGACTCGCAGTTGACACACGTAGTATCCATCTTGCTGGAATTACTTCTACTGTTGTGCTGATTCCCTGAAGAACATAATGCTGTCACTGAATTAGCATTTTCTTGATGTACAACATTTTTAATGTGTTAAGTTTAAAATCTCTTACAGTATTGGCTTGCTACTGATTTCTTCATAGTAGCTCCCAAGACAAGACTGCGTGCATCAGAAAGCATGGCTTTGATAATGCCCTTTGTTTCTGGATGCTTTTTGCAGAGGCTGTTTGTTGTTGTGGTTTTCTTTTATGCTATTGATAAGTTTTGTGTTTTGCCTTACTTGTCAGAGTTAGAATTTGAATTGCAGACTTGGGATATCGCATTATGTCTGTTTTTGTTGTTTTCTTTTCTCAGAATAACAAACCTCTCTATTCATTTGAAGACAACTCAGATTATGTTTATGATGTTATGTGGTCTCCAACGCACCCTGCCCTGTTTGCCTGTGTGGATGGGATGGGCCGGCTTGACCTATGGAATCTCAACAATGACACTGAGGTGAGGCAGTCATCTTAGCAGTCAAATATAGCTGGAAAATTGTTTGTGCACTTGGGGAAAAAAGTGACAAGAGTTCACCAAAGTATTTTTGTTGCCCTTAAATATTCTGAAGCTCCAGTAGTTTCTGCCTAATGAATATTTTACTTTGATTGCAGGGTAGTAATTCAAATGACTGGTCATAATGAGTGGCAGCAGTAATTCAGTTGTTGTAACCATAACATGAACATAAAATATCTGTTGGTTTAATACCAACCCACATTGTGAAAGTGACTGTTAGACCTTCCCCAGTGTGGCGCTGGCAGCCTATAGCTTAGCAGTCTGAAGAAACCTGCCACCAGGACACCACTGTTCTTACTGCCACGTTGCTCTTGCCATAGTAATAACTGCAGTGAAATTGTAAGTTGTTTCTAAACTTAGAGGATGGAGTGTCTGAGTTTTCTGGTCTGAGCTATGAACTTAGCCATAGTATAAACCCTTTCCAAGACTAAACTTGTTAGAGATAGATGAGGAAAAATTCTGACATACTCTGCAATTAGAAATTTCACCTTCACAAGAATGCATACAGCATATCACCACTGAGAGTCATCTGAGACCTACAGACTCTACCTAAATTGACAAGTCCAGCATTTAGTTTGATACAACACCGACGGATGAAGTATTTTCTGTAATCTTCAACTTAGGAAATCCTCGTACATTTTTAATCGTGTGTTTCAAATGAATACAGGTGCCAACTGCAAGCATTACTGTAGAGGGCAATCCTGCTCTGAACCGTGTGAGATGGACGCATACTGGGAGAGAAATTGCTGTCGGTGACTCAGAGGGACAAATAGTTATATACGACGTGGGAGAGGTACGTATACCACGTGTTGTGCAAAGTACATTACAGAACAATCAAGTTTATTTAACTTGTATTTTGCAACTTGATTTTAACTTTCTCTCTCTTTGATTAGAGGAAAAAAAAAGTAACTTTTCCTTTATGTGTCTGTTTCATATATTCTATCATAACTTTTTAGCATACCATCTGGCAGCTACACCAGTCAAAAACTAAATACCTAATCTTCAGGCTGGTGAAGTAAGATGAAACCATTAACAGCTTTGTTTGTAGGTGTTCTATGTTCTTTGTAACTGGCTCACGTAAATTTGAACGATTGCTTGAGGAGCGTTGAACAAAAAGTTTTGAAATGAAGCAGTCTTGACTTCATTCTTAGGGAAGTGGTTGTTGTCGTAAGTGTGCATATTGCAGTCATACATGATGTGTCAGTTGGGTGCAGACATGGCACTAATCTTCCTCCTTGGAGACAATCTCATGCAAGCTTGTCATGATATCATTCTGTATTTCAATACATCACTCTCAAATTCTGCTGCTTTCATTAGTTAGAGCTGTTGATGTTTCAACTACTTTAAAAGTTAAACTAAGAAAGGTAAGCTGTTCTGTCGGCACCTCTTCTGAATGTTATTTATGAATTCTGCCATTCAAAACGAGCTCTGTTTGTATATATTGGTGGACTTAAATAACATTATCTTTGTCCACAGCAAATTGCAGTTCCTCGCAGTGATGAGTGGACTCGGTTTGGCCGAACGCTGGCAGAAATAAATGCCAACAGGGCTGATGCAGAAGAGGAAGCTGCAACCCGCATCCCAGCATAGATCTCAGCAAATGGGGAGCAGCGGTAGACTTGTGAATGATTTGATGCAAATCTTAGAAGTATAAGCAAGTGTCAGTAATAGCTTAAGGGAGGAATATGTGGATTCAACCATGGACTTGGGAAACGTGTTACGATCACTGAAAAATCAGATCTTGCATTGTTAACTTTTTATATATAACTTACAAGCACATTATTTGATTTGTGTAATTTTTAATACAGTTAACTTTGACTTTGCAAGGAACTTTTGCTGAAACACTAACCTGGTGTAAATTTGCTGTTTAGCTTCTGAAATCTTCACTTTATAAACAGTATGTTTCTGAAAAGTAGAAATTGTTTCTAAACCAGTTCTGTTTCTAAACCAAACTTTCTGTATCACTCAGATTAGCCTTCATGAGGTACTAAGTTTCTGAAGGGTTCTTTAATTCAGACTGCCACTGGGTATGCATGCGTATGTTCCAAGTAGGTTTCACTGCTTATATAGAGATAAGCTTCAGACTCTGGTAGTGAGTAATAGGCGTGAATAAAATTTGTCTGTAGATACAATTCATTTGATAATTAGACCAGAATTGATGAAATACATATTTAATAACAATAATAACTTCTTTTGTCTTGAATTGGTGCATTAAAGGGTGAGACTGATTCATAAATAAATATTATATGAGCTGCCCTCACCCCCAATCTGTCTCCCTTCAGTAGCTTCAGAGTAGAACGTTCCCAGGAGCTGCTGCCTGCCTTCACTTATACTGCATGTCATTTTTGCACTCCCAGCCTTCACTTCCTATTGTGGCAGTTGGCTAAAACAAGGAAGGCCACTCATGTCAATTTTTTCCTTTCCAAAGCACGATGAGCTATATTTTTGAATTGATTGCCATAGCATCAAGCTTGCTACTGATTTTTTCCATATGAAGATAAATAAAAATTTTCTAGCTGCTTTATAACACTTCTTTTGAATGAAAAAGCCTCTCAGCTTGGAAATGGGACATTAAAATTTCTGTTAAAGGCTGTATTTGTTAAGAAATCTCTCCTAGGATATTCGAAGCTTTCCCCTCAAACGCCTCCCCCCCCACCCCTTTTATTTTTGTTAGCTTCAGGTAACCTGAATTTTAAGTAAGTATTCTGACTTGAACCAACTGAGCACTAAACAAGTACTGATGCCCGTGACAGCTTAGGACTTTAAATCAAAGTTAGAACTATTCAAGTTTTGTTTCTCCCATTTTTAATCTGCTACAAGCTATGATTTTTGTCAGAAGACATGCTTTATATGCTCACAAGTGGGATACAAGTTTATATTCTAGCTTAGTCAGAAACTTACTCTTGTTTGCACGGTTTTTCTTAGGTTTTGGAGTGTATCTTTTCGTTTCTCAGTTCCATTACAAGCAGTTCATAGAGGTACTGACAGCAGTAGCAGCAGTTCTGTCTTAAAGAGGTTCCCTTCTTCTGTGGGTTAGAAAGGGAAGTGGCTGGAGGCTTTCCCCCACTGTTGGCTTGTCAGAAGTCCACCCTCTATTTCCAGCACAGTCATGCTGTTCAGTTTGAAATTTGTCTTGCATCTTTCTCAGTATTACAACAGCAGCTGTTTGGTTGAGAAATACATGAACTACAAAAAGAACAGGCACATCATGTGGTCATTTCCACCCCTTAGGCACAATAATTCTTACAAACAGAAGGTTCTCCTCCTTCCCTCACGACTGTCACTTCTCCTTTAATAATGTTTCCTTCAGACTAGAAGCACATATAGACTGTATGGATTTAGTTAGAAATAATTTTAACCTTTTGTTTTGTAACTTAGCAACATCAGTCTGTATTCCTGCTTGTGTTTTTCACTCAGAAAATGGTTACATGCAAAGCAAGTTTTAAAACCCTCTTTTTGCAAAGTTAAGAGACCAGCAGTGGTGCCAGTTACTGAAAATTACTGTCCTGGGAGCCACGCTGTCCCGTTTTACAGCTGTAAGACTTCTCACATTGGAAAGCCTTCAAGGGCTGATCCAGTCAGTCAACAAGCTGTGACTGAGATTAAATGCCAGTGGGTACTTCGCATGTCTGTATCTCTTTAGAAGAAAACAGAACAAAACATACAGATAAAGGAAGGAGTGTTCCCAGGAGGCCTGTACCCACACAGCTGCACTAAGGGGTGATTTTTTTAAAACAGAAAAAAAATAGGAAACCACTTAATAGGGTTATATACATGTTGCAGCATAAGGATCAAACACCAGATTCCAGTGTGTTGTAATGCCTAGCTCACTAAATATTATTCAGCATTGAAAAGGTGCTGTATCTTCATTACAAGCTAGGACTGCAGTTCAGTATTTAAGAAGCTGCTTCTTCACAAGCCAACTAAAACTCTTCATAGTGGCTATTGGCTGAGCAATAGTTGGTATCGGGGGGCCCACTGTTTCCCAGGATGTTTAACCCTGAAAGAAACTGTAAAACTGAAGGCTGGAGGCAGTAATACTTTAACCAGAAAAGCTGAAAGCCCACCTACCTTCTCCCTGCCTCCTACGGGTGGTGTAACTTCTTTTCCTTTAGGACTGCGGAAACCTACACCATTTCCTCTGACATTCTGGATATAAAAATTACATTAGCAGACATTTTTCTCTGTATCCTAAGTTTAAAAATAAACAAGAAGAGTTCATGCTTCTCCTTTCCTTTTACTTTGCATTCTACTCAACTGGAATTTATTCTCAGTCTAGAAAGTCAGTTCTGCTTATAAGAAGTTTTTTGTTGGTGGTGGTTTTTTTGCCTTTATGTAACAAAATACAAATAATTTATTGGCACTTAGGCTGCCAGTGGTAAAAGCTATCCAGAAATAGAGTGAATCCCTTCAGTTTCTGTTACAGAAAGTTTTCCATTCTGGAGTTTTCTGTCCTCCTGCTGTGAATCTTTGTGCATTTGGACACTTGGGTAGGTGGACTACAGTTCTATTTTGCTACAGCTACAGAAACTTCCTGGGCAGAAGATGAAGGAATTTTGTTAATAGGGACAGTTACGCATTTCTTTATTTCACACACAGTGGTCGAAATCAGATACTAACTGCTGGGCAGGTGGGGTGGCGTTTCTATTCTTTGTGGAATACTTCATTCTCCACTATCAAAAGCACAGCTGATGTCACTTTGCTTACGGAAGACCTCAGCGTTAAGTAATATTCAATATTAATTTGTCAAACACTTAAAGGTTGGCTTCCTTGATCATGCAGGAGATCATGGAGATGTGCCCAGACGTACTTTTCAGCAGTGAGAGTTGACCACAGCTGTTCTTGGTTCCCCTGTACTATCCCCTATAGTTTTGATTTTGAATGCGGCAGTACCAGAGCTATTGCACTACTTTAGTGCAATTTGCTACTCCAAGACAAACACTCCAAATAATAAATCCTGTAAAAAAAAAATCACAAGTCTTTTAATAACAGGCAAATATTTCGTAATTTAAATATGCTACCATAGAGGTAAGATCTATTACAGAATTAGTATTATCGTGTGCTTTGGGGGAATTCTTTGTTGCAAAATAGTGCTGTAAAAATAAAACACTGCATGTGCTCATCTAAGTACTGTGTTCTTTCATACTTACAAGCCAGCACCTTGCGTCTTAATACGTTTGCTGTAACTAGGTCAGAGTAAATCACGTTCCTGCAGAGGCTACATACTGCACCGTACGTTCATTAAAAGGCTGCATCTAATCCTTAACCTTTAGTCTGAAATCTGCAGAGAAGAAAAATCATATTGGGTGACTTCTGTATAGCCACAAAGAAGTGAACTGACTTACATGGTTTTAAATATTTTATTGTCACGTGAGTCTTAACAAAAAGCCTTCAAAACATTCTGTACATTTCAAACTATTTTGAACTGCAATATCCATTATATAAACGTATGTGTAGAGATGCCATGATGTCTCTGTACAAAGATGTACAATATGTACAGTAACATTAAATGCAAGCTGTGCGAGGCAAAGCTTAGGCTTACACATTCATGCCACTGGTCAAAAACAAGGCATAGACCCAAAGCCTCAGTCAGTTTGTATGCAACTAGTTCAGAAACAGATAAATGTGTATATATTAGAAAGGAGTAACTTGATTTGCAGTCTCAGTTCAGCTAGAACAACATGCAGCTGACTGGAAAAAAAATACAGTACTGTTCTCGTGGATTTCTAGCACTGCATCGCTTCCAGAGGCTGAAACGCATCTTTGGGATTCAGCTGCTGCTTTTCAGTTGAGCTGAGACAGTGCCAGAAGATCGAAACTTGGGAAGATACAAACCAAATTTATTTTCTATACCAGCAAATGTAGCTGTAGCAAGTCTGTATCCGCCGATGTGTTCAGGGTTAACAGGAGGAAGATCTGAAATTCGAGTTTTTGGTGCAGGTTCTGATCCAGAAGGTTTGCTGTTGGAAGGAAGAAAATGAAAGAAGCTTTTCCACTAATTAAGAATAGTCAGGTGGGGGTGGCTCACAGCACTGCTTAATGGGCAACTGAGACCTACTTTTTAACTTCCTATGGCACAGGAAAGAAGGACAAAATATCTTGCTACAATGGAAAGACAAATTTTATGTAATGTATTGAAATACATATTTTCTTTAAATCTCTTCACGTGTTTAGAAGTACCATAATATAATTAATATAATTAAGCTCCACTCGATTAATTACCAAAGGATGAGGGGCTTGTTTGGCTCATACTACAACTGTTGCTCAAAACCACCGAGTTTAAGTGGTCCCATGCTTGAAAAAAGTAAGATTTTTGAACTTTGCAGATACTTATTGCAAGTTAAAAAGCAAATGTTTGACTTACAGGCCTCCAAAATCGACATAAAACCACCTCTGCAGAAGTTCGTAGGTGACCAAAGTAACACCAAACTGGGGCGAAGATCTGAACACGCGAGCTGTTGAATATCGCAAGTTACAGCGTCAAACAAAAGGGAGTTTCTCAGGAGAGAAGCTGAGCATTTTGTAACAAAATGTTAAAGTTACACTGTTTGGAATCAGACCTTTTAAATACTGCTCTGGAACAGCAGCAGGTACTGATTTGGAGAGGTGGGGTCAGTCATGATATTCAATACGCATCTCTCACCTGCGGCTCCCTTCCAAAAAGCCGAAGGGCCTTCTTCCCTTAGAATCTTTCCAAAACAGTCAATAACTCCACTGTATGTTGTCTGACCGGCACGAGCTGCCACTTGCAGTCTTGTCTTGATGACATCAGCAGGGGTTACCAAAGAAGCAGCGGGTACACCTTTTAGAAGAAAACCACATTTAATTTGCACAAAGATTCTTGTAAAAGATGAAACTCTTCTAACTGAAAGATACAACGGCAAATGTGAACAATTTTTTGGCAAGAATTGGATGTTACTAAAAATGCAAGTCCTTATACTTGAAGCTATTATAACTGTTGGTATTATCCTTCCATTTCTTCCAAGCTTAAAGGCTACGGTTGAGAGTAAAGAAAATAATAACAGTGATATTAACAGCGATTCTCTCAACATCCCATCAAACAGAGGAAGCATTTTTAAACTCACACATGTTATAAATGAAATCGGAAGGAGAGCTATGACAAAACTCAGCTGTGCCACCTTACTGTATTTGCATAGTCTACAAAATATTTTGCAAATTATACAAACCGTTCACCTGTGAAATTGAATCCAATCCATCCACATGTTAAAGGTGTTAGTAAGGAAATTACTGCTTAAAATACCTGTTCTAAAAAAATATTTCTTTAGTGCTGTTTGGGCTGTTTTGTAGGAGAGTAGGTGCTGCTTGCTTCCATCAGGCAAGCTGTGAAAAGGCAAGAGAAGGAAGGTGCCTTACAAGCCTGCTTTGTAGCAGCAGCATGATGTTAGCCAACTGCAATGGAAGGGCGTACCTCCCCTTCCAAGGCACCACTCTCAGCTCTCTAGTCAGAGGAAAGGAGACAGTTTTCAGAAATGTACTCCACAGTAAAATCCTGCGTTATTTGGGGTATTTCTGAATACTGTAAAAATTTCATCCTCAGAAGTGAAACAGTTTTCTGACTTATGTGGAATTTTGAGTTTAATTTTGATTTTGTTAAACTATGGGTTAAAATATTGAAATAAAGGTGTAATGAATCACTAATTTTTATAGGGGATCATAAGGTCACAAGTGTCACTGATAATTCTGAATATGTTAAAGTGAATGGGAATAATGTAGTTAAGCCCACAAAGCATACAATAATAGCAACCATATGTAGATCTTCCCTTGCAGGCAGGTAAGTTCAGAGCTTTTCCCTGCTGCACGTGTATAACAGGAATAGATAAAGCAATCGGGAGTTTGAAAGGTCCTGTTTGGAAAGGCAGGTTCCTGTACAAGCCATAGAAACTAGGCCTATGAGATTTAAATACATTTTTAATAGAGTTCATTACTAAGTATCTAAATGACCTAGAAACACCAACTGAGCAAGGAGAAGCTGTGAAGTTCGCAATCTAAAACTAAAAGATGAGTATTTTGAGATAGAAGTTAATAATATTTGTATGTACTTCTGTGAGTGCAGCGAGATAGACAGTCCTGCACTATGTGAGAGAAAACAGGTCTACAACTCTGCTGGTTTCCCAGTTGGTCTCCCTTCCCTCTGATACCAGAAAAGACCCAACTGGCAAAAAGCAGGTACAGCCAAGCTCTGCACCAAGTCACTGTGGGACTCATACGCAGACTGCCCAAGACTGATGAACATACATACAGCTATTCCTCACAACTACAACCAGTAACAGTGGCCATCCCTCCCAAGGGGGTTTCTAAACTACACAGAAGCCAACACTGACTGGTTCACAACTGAGAGGCTGCAGCTGCCTAGAGGTGTTCAAGAACTGTGGAGGTGTGGCACTGAGGGACGTGGTTAAAGGGCATGGCAGGGATGGGTTGCAGTTGGACTTGGTGACCTCGGAGGTCTTTTCCAGCCTTAACGATTCTACAGTTCTGTGGTTTCCACTCTGGTGATCATAACAGGACCTGCCCTTCTGCATCCTCTTAAATAACCATTACTACAGTTCCTATATCCAGTATTTTACAGTGTGTGCCAATTAGCAAAAAGAACTTACCGATCACCGCCGCTCATTCTGTTTATACTGAACTTTTTTGAGAAGCCTATAAAATATTTTCACAGTATGATTCTTCAGCCTCAGCTTCTTTACAGACTAATGCCCTGTTTCTGGCAATTGCCTTTGAACTAAGTTTCCTCTCAGTTATTCAGGAATCCAAACCCAAGTAAGTCATTTTCTTCTTAGCTCTTATGGTATCTCATTTTATGTTCATCAAAGATTCAAATTAGCCTTCAACTCAGAGAGCACAGTAACAAGTAAAACCCCATTGAGACAGACAGATCAAATTTGACTACAAGTTGCTGAGCTGCATTACACTGTTTATCCACATTATGCAAATGTAATTAGCTCTCATCAAAATTACATCGCCTCCCACTAAGGATAACAGTGATCAAATTTAGATTAAATCAGACACAATAGTACCATACCCTTCCTTTATATGGGGCTACCGAATGAATATTAAATATTACTAACTAAAAGAAAAAAATTACCTGCAACGGCTCCAGCTGCAAGGAGATTAAGCCCTCCCACATGGCCATTTTCATCAGCGAGCATCAGTTTGCTATGAGCATAAACAGGAAAGTAGATTGCAGAAAAGGGAATGTCTCTGAGGAAACATGCTTTGGCACCCTGTCACGCAGAAAAGAGACGTAATAAAAATAAATGTTGTAAATAAGGTAAAAATTGATATCCAGAGCCCAGGAAGCATCAGCTCTCTTGATCTACCAGGTAAACAACATGGAAAATAAACTAATTCAGGAAACAGAAGATGCAGAATTGATCTCAAAACACTCAAGCAGGCTTCTAGAGTTAGGATGATTCAAGGTTCATATCTAGGTTGATTAAGCACTATGCAACAGCAAATCTGACGTC
>PPHD01020203.1:1735-13755 GCA_002909625.1 Bambusicola thoracicus
CACACACACAGTTTTTTAACTAGCCATTTACAATAGACTTTGTCTGTTATTCAGGCACACAGTTTTTAAGCTTGGAGTAAACAAAAACGACCTTTCTTAATGAATGCTTAAGTAGGTTTTCTGTGCTATCATAAATGTGTGTCTGTCAAACAACTAGAAGTAAAACAGAAAAATATGCTTGATATTGTATGTGAGGATGGTGCAAAGCACCAGTGAGCTGCTGCTGATGTTTAGAAAATTGAGCAGTTAGTCCAACAAATGGGAGGTGAGTCAGTGAGAAATGGTTGGTGATATGACAAGTGTACTCCCTATCCAAAAGCTGTTTTAGCGTAACTTATTTCCAAAGTTGCATGATCAAGGTTTTCTTAGTAAAAGAACTCATATATTCTTAAAATAATGATATACACCATAAACAAAGGTAAATGAGCCATAGGCTGTGATACTAGTTTCTTCTTGGTAGTGCAGATTGTCTTGCTGGAAATGTGAAGCTGATTATCATTTGGAGAGGAGATAACAGTGTAAATACTAGCAGGTTACTGCAATACTGTAGTGTTTGTTTTTATGCTCCCAATAAAATTTCATTATATTGTATCCAAAAGAAAGAGAAATCACTATGCAAAATAAATGCTGATAGTGCATGCAAACTTTATTTGAAAAAAGATAATTTTCTTCTGTTTTCAGAGTGTGTGTGGAAACCCTGTTACCTGATGGAGTACTGTTTTGCATTGATTGCCTTGCACATAGCTGTGACATTGCAACAGATGACGTATTAAGTGAGGAAAAACTGGTCATGCATGTACAGAGTATTTCCCACTGGGCACCTGCTAGCATAGGACCTTACAGTCAATCCATCAAGGTAGGGAATCTTTGTTATTTCATGTGAACTATATGTCAGATTACTGAAGTGGGTACATTTTAAAAGTCTCCTTCCCATCCAAATGAACATACAAGAGAAAGAAAGAAGGTATTAAAGTTTAAGGAAAATATTTTCTATGGTAAAAAAACAAAAATAACTGAATCACAGAATTGTAGGGGTTGTAAGGGACCTCTAGAGGTCATAGAGTCCAGCCCCCCTGCAGGGCAGGCCCCCTAGACCAGGTTGCACAGATATGCATCCAGGCGGGTCTTCAACATCTCCAGAGAAGGAGGTTCCACAAACTCCCTGGGCAGCCTGTTCCAGTGCTCCATCACCCTTACTGTGAAGAAGTTCTTACTCACGTTTGTGCAGAACTTCCTATGCTTCAATTTGTGGCCATTTCCCCTTGTCCTGTTGCCACTCAGTACTGAAAAGAGTCTGGCTTCATCCCTTTGCCTCCTGCACCTTAGATATTTATAGACGTTGATCAGATCCCCTCTGAGTCTTTTGCCAAGACTGAACAGACCCAGGTTTCTCAGCCTTTCCTCATAAGAGAGGTGCTCCAGGCCCTTTATCATCTTTGTAACCCTCTACTGGACTCTTTCCAGGAGGAGAAAAAAAAAAAAAAAAAAGCATTTTTAAGTTATATTTTTAAAACTTATGGACAAAACAAAAAAGCAACCTGCACCACAAGGTTATTGTTCACAAGACAGGTTAAATTATTCTCAATTGTATTAAGAGCAAATATTCATATTTAATCTCAAAAACAGAATACTTTTTGTTGCTTGTTGTGATTAGATTGGATAATTGTGTCACATTCTCATTTTTATAATCTGCCTAGATTATAAATACACTTTAGTAACAGCCAAGTGTATTTGAAATTTGTTTAAAGTGAGCAAATCCAGACTTTTTCCATGGGTTAGTCAATTGTAAAGTACCAAAGCAGTGAAGCTCTTGGTATTATTCAACCATTTAAAAGTACACAGAGTTTGAAGAACTGTATTTTGTTTCCAATTAATAGCAAAGTAAATAGAATATTGCAGACCATATAGAAAGCATGAAAATGAGGCAGCAAAGTATCATTGATAAGTATACTGAAAATCTGAATGAAAACTTTGCAATGAAGCAGAAATCCTCTTGCCCAGCCAGCACCAGCTGAGCTGATGAGGTATGTCACCTTTTATACTGCAAAAACTCTGTCTTTACCAGTGTTTTTCTTATAAACCAAGTATAGCCCAATAGTACTATGAGGACAAAAAGTAAAAATTTGAAATTTATCATGGCAATATTCTTCTGATCTGTGGGAGAACAGTGGCAGAATGATACTAGGATTTACATTCCAAGCAAAATATTTTTATAAAGGTTCTTTTCTCTTTTGAGAATGTTCTTTAAAGACAACCTTGGTGTTTCCAAGTAGACATAAACTGTTTTAAGATAGAATATGACTAGCTGACTTGTAAGAAAAAAAACAGATTATTTTTCTTGGTCCATTTGATTTAATAGTGTAGAACACTGTCTGTATCAGCTACTGGAATGTAAGCTACATTAGAGTTATTGTATCACAAATGTCTAGGACTTACAATGATAACGTGTTATTTTCTAATTATATTAGCTGATGTAATAAAAGTTGTTATGCCTTTCTGTAAGCCTAATCTCACAGGGTAATGAGAGATCAAAGACTCCATGCTGATTTTGTAAATCTTATTTACCATCTTTCAGTCCTGTGTGAGAAACCTGTAGTAGTGAATTTTAGCAGTATTTAAAAAATAATTAAGACCTTTGCATATTTTTAGGGTTTTTTTATGCCTGACATTACTGGGAGACTATAACAGTCAGGCAGAATGGAATCACTTAGTTTATCACTGTCCTCATCATGCTTTCACTACTATCAGTACATTTGTGGAAAGCTTAAGTTGATACTGAGAGAGTGCTCTTTGTAAGCAGAATTCCAAAGTATTATAATTATACCCTTCTAATACAGGTACAATACAGTATCTAGACTGTGTTCTCTCTCAGAATATGCAGTCATAAGTGGTTTGCCGTCATAAAAAAAAATAAAAATTAAAAAAAAGCCTATCACAACTGAAACACTAAACACAGAAGTAATTTAAAAGTCTATTTGAACTTTGTTTTGGAAAACTTCCTTATTGGTTTTCTATCTGGAATTGAGCAAAGCAACTGGAACAGTAGAATTTATTGTACTGTCATATTCTACAGTAATTTTTGATGCTGACATTACCTATTATCTAAATACAAGATTGTAGAATTATCTATGACTTAATTATGTCTGATGACACTTCTAGATTTTCCTCATGACCTCAATACTTTCCCTCCTGAATTCCAGTTTCTACCATCCTTCAGGCATCTTATTCTCAATGTTCTCTTCTACACTGTTTGAACCTAGTAGCATAAACTTGTTTTTGTGGGCCTGTCATTACAAACTGTCCAGGGCCGCACACAGCTCATGGGCCACAGGCTGGACACGTCTGGTATATTTAAATTCAAGTGATCTGTAGTTTTTTGAGAGTCAGAAGTTACTATACAAACATCTTTATCAAGTAGTGCTGATTTCTTTCATCACTGATACAATAAAGGCTGATCCAAGTGGCTATTTAGCTAATAACATCATCTTACTCAGTTTATCAGTTTGAGGTTATTACTCAAAATTATTACTCAAAAGTATTGCTCTGCCAAGGAAGGGGCCACAAGGTTTAATTCTGGGTGTGCTATTTACAGATTAATTAGGACATTTAACTTCATTTTTAATACTAAAGAATTAATCCCATAAAAATTAGTGATCTCGGAGGAGTCAGTTGTCAACTTCTGACAGGATCTCTTTGCCGTAATCTATTAAAATGCTGCTTTTATCTTGTCTTGCCTGTGTCATATTTTATGGATTTTTTCATAAACACTGCCTATACTTCATAAATGTCTCAATTTTCTAGTCTATTAACATTACTTCAAAAGCAATTGATAAAAGAGTAGGGCATGCATGAAATAATACACCAATAATGTGAAGTGCTGGAGGCAAGAACAGTGGGTAGTATCTGCGCAGCTTGTGAGCTGAAACAATGAAAGGATGTTTTATCTACTACAATAAAGAAACAAATGATCATTTTTGATAGCAGAAAAAAAGATTGCTGGTAATTGGGCAGATGAAAAATGGGTTACATGGAAAATATAGCATATTTTGAAAATGGTAACTGATTCGAGAAAACAAACATCTCCAAGCATATATTTACATTTTCCAAACCTTTCCCCTTTGATTATGATGTAGTCATTTTCATATTATATGTGGCACAGTTTTTAAATACTTGCTGTGAACTCCTAGAAATGCAAATACGTGTGATTCTTAAAGAAATACACATTTGTGAAAGAGGTATTGAAAGGGTGTACAAACTAAAAGTCCTTAAGTGAACAAACACTTTAGAAGTGCTTATAGTTGCTTTGGATTAATAATAGTTCCCCAGTTAAGGAAGGATGAAACATAGAGGATTTGATTCATATTTTGCCTTTCCTTTTACCACATTTGTATGAGAGAGCCTGTTTTTTCAACCTTACAATTTAAGTTTGCTTAATGAAATTGAACTCTTCATCCTCCCTAAGATTCAGCATCCAAATAGTGATGAGGTCAGGAAACCACAAGGAAAACTGGTAATATAAAGCTAGTAATGCATACAGAATATATTTGAGTAGACAATATGGTAAATAAATACATTTATTAAAATCCTAAAAGCAACATAAATTTCTAAGAGGCACCTATTACGTTGTCTCTGCTTTTAGGTATTCTGAGCATGCATTCTATACAGCATCTTGGCTCCCATTTATATTAAGGTGACTGTCAGAAATCAGATGTGGAACTGAGATGCTTAGTGCATTAAAACAAATTAAGTGTATGCTGGCTTGATACCTGTCTGTCATAGCTTCAGTGGCCACTATTTTACACAAAGTGCATTAAGGCACTGCTGTCAGATTCAACTGCCTTACTTAGGGCAATCCTTCATAGTGTCTTCCCCCAAATTCTGCTTCACTCTGTATCAATTTAAATTTACCAGGTAATTCTCTGTTTGCTTGAAAAATCTGTAACTGCCTAAACTTTGATTGGTGCTGTTGCTGCCATCTAGGGAGACAGACATCTGTCTGTTTTGTCTCTACAGTCTCATCTCTTTGGATTTAAGAATGTGCGAACCTAAACCATGGTCCCCAGAAGAGTTTAAATATGAGAAGGTGAAAAGGATGACTGTCATGTTTTGTATGATGAAGGGTTTAGTGTGCCTGCTTAGGAAGCGCAGAAATTAAGTTTGAGTTCCCTGGAGGCTGAACATTTAATCTGGAGCTCACACTACCCAAATGTTTGTCTGCAGGGTGTACTGGAAGTGTACTTCTGACTTTCCTGTTTTATAATCACAGTCCAAAAGTGAGGAACCATAAACAAAGTGTCAAATTTTAGTGTGGTTAGAGAGTTTAGATCTGAGATACTATAGGCGTCTTTACTCTCTGGAGGATACTCAGAATCCCTAAAAAGAGGGAGATGTCCTTGGAATAGAAGGCCTGTGTTTCACTTTTGCGTTGTGAAAAAGTTCAGAGCATGTTTATTCAGGTACCAACTTCATATTTTTCTTCAACTGTAATGAAAAGGAGCAAGTCTGGGGTTTTTTGTTGTTCTTGTTTTTGTTTGTTTGGTTTGGGTTTGGTGGTGGTGGTTAGTTGTTTTTTGTTTCATTTTGTTTTTGTTTATTTTCCTTGGAGGAATGATACAGACACTGAAATGTTTTCAGTCTGAGACTGTGGTATTCTTTCTGACTTGAATATTGTCCTTTCAGAATTTGGCTCAGAGTTTTTCATTGCTTCCAAGTAGCTTGTTTAGTAATCTAGTAAACTAGTTCACTGTACTGGCTGATGTAAATACCAGGTAAGTTTCTAATTTAGGAATGCGAATGTAACACCAGAAGCGAAGCCAAAAAACTGGTTTGTAAGAATTCTTCCAGTTGATTAATAGAAAGTAATCTTGCTTTTTTTTTTTTTTACTTCCTCTTTCTTTTCCTCTCCTCATAAATTGCAGACAGTGTTTTTCTGTACCTCAAAGAGAGAGGACTTAATAATTTTGTGGTTTGTACTTCTACCTTCTTTTGATTGGCTCTAAATACATATTGTATACTCACCACAAGTAAGCTTATGCGTACTGATAAACCCAACTGTTTTTCAGTGTTTTAAATCTCTGATTAGAATTTGGTCAATGGCAGATATGAATACTTTCCTGATAATGATACACATGAAGGTTTGTGACCTGATATTCAGCATTCTTATGAAAATGTTGTGTAATTATTCTACTAATTCTATGAGGAGCTATGTGTGAATTTATGTATGAAAGGAATCCCTTTGATTTCTGCTCATAAACTTAAATTTTATGTATAGGAATTTAATATATAGATGAAAAACTTGCAGCACTGGGATTCAGTAATGAAGATGTGCCCTAAGTGGCTTGATTACTATGAGCAGCTCATTCCAGGTAACTACTTGTTCCCTTAATTTGACTTGAAAATCATACTTCTTTAGCAACTGAACATCTGCAGTGCATGACTGACTGTGTGCTGGCAGTCGTATTATTCCTGATCCTTCTGAGCATTGCCTTAATTTTACAAATAACATTACTTGGTATCTGGATGGTTTTCTTTAGTTGCTTCATGTGACAAATACCAGGAGATCACCAACAACATCAGAAGCATAGGATTAAAAACATAATAGACAAAAAAATCACACCTTCAGCTGTTACACTGTCTCAAAAATAAATACATAAATAAAAATGATTTGGCTTTGCAATAATCAGCAATAAATAGCACAGTCAAAACCTGTCAATCAGAGGAGTACTTCAGAATCCTTAAGGTTCAACATACAAGTTGAATTAAACCAGAAAGACATGACTATAGTGATTATAAACTATGTGTATACAGAGAGTTCCAAGAGATGCTTTTGAGATTCAGTAGAAGTGTTAAGCCTGACTCTCAGCTCCTCTTCATCTCCTATCCTTTGGATTGTTTGCTAGCTCTCTCAGATTCACAAATAAGGGAACCTTAGCATGCCTACTACCATCTGCTAGTACTCCATGAAACCCTCATTGGAACCTCAGTCCACCTTTTATGCCAACAAAAAGTTTTCCATGGCGGAAAGGAGACTTTCTCCACTGATTCCATAACAAAACCAGCCTCTTGACCAACAGCCTCATAGCTTTCTGCATTACTTCTCATCTCTAGGCCAGTATGCCACTTTATAATGCCTACTGAAGCTTTACCAGAAAATGACCAAAATAGTTGCTGCTGATCCTGAATCCTTACCTGTCATCTACCGTCTATCAATGGAACTTTTAGAACATCACTGCATACCTACAGCCTGTGGCAGAAGAATATTCTAGTCTAAAAATGTCTTCCAAGAAAAACTTTCTTGGAACCACCTATCCTAGTATTCAAACAGCCCTTTAACCTCACTGAGCTTATGGTTAGAAGCAAACACTGTGTGATACAAAGTACACTCAACAGATCTAGAGTGTGTATAGGGGTGACATGGTTACTCTCTAAAGTAAATAAACCCTATTTATCATTTTTAGATTATCTTTCAACACTTCTAGAATCATAATAAATTTCAAGTACAGTTACAATAATTTCTAAGTGAAAATGAGACGCTCTAGCATGCCGCCCATTGAATGGTACAGAAAATCTGTCAAGGGCATAAATTATCCTTTTGCACTAGCATAAGCACTTCTAATGAAATAAAATCTATGTAATGAATCTTTTTCACAATTATGTACTTGCTATTGGCAAAATTATTTGGGTCCACTACGTTATTTTGGTATTTTGGCACCTCAAAATTTTTCCATCCCCCATCCCACTTTGTTTTCAGTGGTGAATTTGATGCGTGAGAGCCTGAGGGTTGAGCTCAGTAACAGAAACATTGTCTCTTTCTCTAGAGGTTCAGTTATGTGATTATTGTGACAGGTTTGAAGTGCTCATGAAGTGCTTTCTCTTTGAATTTTCACTAGATTAACTGTTTGTGAGCCATACTGTGCCCTAGATAACTCATCCCTATACATTCTCTACAACACAGAAATAACATCTTGGTTCTTTGTGTGACTGGTATTTCTGCCACCTTTAGGTTTGCAAAAATTCCACTTGTGAGGATTCTTAATGTTGTCCTGTGCCTACTCAGACCTTCACATTGACCAAACTTCTCTCTTTACTTGTTTCCTAACTCTATCCATATATTTTTTCATGATACACACCTTCCTCTGTAGTCCAGTTTTGTACTTCCTTGGGAAAGTATGAAGATATTACAAGGCATCAAGTTAGTAATTTCTCCAAATTTTATTCTTTGCAGAAGTATTCTACTAGAACACATCTCTTCATAAACATAGCCATATTTTTTCTATTGGACTGAAAGCCAGTTAAAGCAGAATTTTTTTGTGATAAATCGATGCCCTCCATATAATTATACACTGGAGTAGTACCGAACTTCAAAAATGTGTGAAATATTTCTTTTTTTTCCAAACAGCTTTTGATACTCCAGATCTGACATCTATTTTAAGCGTGAAACCTCTTTGCTTTTAGCTATTTTTTTTTATTGCTGAAACTATAGTCAGTTGAGTTGAGGAATTCAATCTGAAGCACTGTGCTCTTGTTCCAACTTTTTCCTCCTTGCACTCTTTCAATGCAAGTATGGGATCTATCACCCTCAGGCAGTGCTAGCAAAGATAGCAATCATCTTTAGAGCCAGTGCACTTTGTGTCCATGGCTTTTTTAAGATCTCCAACCTTTTAAGGAGATAGATTATTGGTTGTTTTCCCATCCTCTCTTATTGATTTTGAGAGACTGCAAATCATTTTTATTCTTCAACTTGTTTTGACTAAGCTTCCTTTTTTTTCTCTAAAAACTTGAAAAAAAGTCATTCTTTCAAGACAACATTATTATCTACTCTCAAGTACAAGTGCTAGAGAGGCACAGCATTCCTTTAAACTGCAGGTAATGTTTCAGGGGTTGAACACGTTTTTATCCCTGATTTCAACTGTACTGTTTCTCACCACAAATTCTGTGAACAAAAAGCATCCTTGAAATCCTTTAAGAGAATTCTACTGCAGAGAACATTTTCATAGCAGCTCTTTGTGATGAAACAGAACAATATTTTCAAAGCAAGATTAGTTGACCTGACTGTTGCGTTTTGCAGCAGCTTAAAATGGAAAAGCTAAGCTTGCTTGCATGTCTGTGGCAAGGGATGCATTGGTCTTGTGCTCAGAGAGTCTAGGATTTGATTTTTCTGCACCAGAGAGAAATTTTTGACATTTCATTTTTATTGTTTCCAATGCTAATAGAGTGTTTTGAAAGGTTTAGATGTTCTTCCTCCATAGGTGCTAGTCATTTGAAGATAATTTCTGGTTGTTTGTCTTTTGTTACTCCTCTATATTATAGTTATATTTATTTGTATTCAGAGTTTGTGGTGACTTATTCCTACTGGTTCTTGCACGTTAACATAGGAAAACTTACCTTACAGATGATGTTTTTACATGCATTGCTTCACTGAACCATTTCTCTCTTTCAGCAAGCACACTGAGAGGCTTTTATAACTTAAGTTCAACATGCAGGGAGGTTTCAAAAATAAAAGTTTTGGCTCCAAAGTTCTGGTGGAGTTTGCGTGGGGTCTAGTTATCTTTTTAGAGAAAATTACAATTCACTTTCAGTGAGGTAGCATTGTTTTTCTCCCAGATATGGTATGGTGTCAGTGTGACCTGTTCTATTTCCAACTAGAGCTGTATATCAGTATTGACTTAATTTTCCTTTTAATATTATTTAAAAAAAAAAAAAAAAACAACTGTGAAATATTTTGTGTTCCACAGAGATGAAATTTACTGTGTAAGATGGTATTAGGCAGAGCAGTTATTTCATTTTCTAATTATTTTTTATGTGTCTTTTGCTGCAATTCTTAGTCCTTACATAGGGGGATTTTTTTACTGATATATATTTATTTTCTTTAATTCTTTTTATTTGCCTTTCTTATTCCCTTTATTCAGTAATTTGAGAAGGAAAGAGTTTTTTAGAAGGAATAAAGCTTCCTTAAAGTCACAGGATTTGAATGCTAAGGCATCTGTTATAGTTGGAATGTGTTTTCTAGGCATTTGAAATGAACGGAAATGGTAGCAAATAGAACATAAGTATGTGTACATATGAGTGGATAGTAAAAATAGTTTCAGTTTAGGTACCTATCTTGACTGTGAAATATTACAGGTTCTAATATGCTAATAATATACTTATGTTTCATTTTTCAATTTACTTTTAGAATATTCCTATTTACTCTTAAAACCTATTAGGTTTTTCAGTTTAGTGAATGGTTCTATTATAGTTGCACAAAAATATTCCTTATCTAGTATATCTAAAATTTCAGGAGAATTTCAGAGCTTCATAATATTAAATCTTTGTGATGAGATTTATGTATGCTAGTTGTCATCTACGTGTCTAGTTGTTTATTATTATACAAATATCCTGTGTTTATTACATTAGCAAGCTATCAAAACTTGATTTAGTGAATGAAAGTTTTGTTTAATTGTGCAGAAAATATTTTTATCTATCTACAGAAAAAACTAATGATATTCAAGCAACTGTTTTCAAGTATTTTCTTTAATTTTTAAAATTTATGGTAGATTACAGATGCAAGAATTAAAAAATTATAGGAAAGCACAGGGAAATTAAAATATCCTTTAAACATGTGTCCTGAAATTTCTTAGCGATTCCACTGCTCTTTATCAAATACTGCAACATAGAGCAATGTTTGTGGTTTTTCTAATGCTATTTGTTAGTGCTCTCTCTCTCTCTCTCTTTTTTTTTTTTTTTTTAATCAGACTCAGTAAGAAAGGGTAGAGTAATCATTGATATACCTGTAGATAGAATATTAAAGCCAATTGAAATCTTAAGGCTTGATTGGGTTAGTCACATGCTTAATTTTTAAGTTAATGTTAATTCTTAGTATATGTGCCAAGAGTTAGACATAATTTTCCTTTGGTCATGATTATTGCAAACCAAAATAATCAATAGGCATCATTAAAATAGATCACTGCTCTTGCAATTATGTTTCTGCTTAGCGTTTGTTGTATTGCATCCATTGTACCAGCATCAAAAATTACCAGAACTTTAATACTGTTAAATACCAAAAATGTTGTGTTGGACTAAATTTTGGTAGTGCTATGTACTTCCATGAAAGTATACATATATTGCAGTCAGTGGGATTTTTCTTTTGACTAGTGCGTTCAGGAGCTGAATAAAGTGAAAGGGGAAAGAAGAGAAAGGAAAATAACAATGAATTGAATTCAGAATTGAATGTTGCAAAGGAAAAAACAAATATTTCAGTAAAATATGCCAAATGAAACAAAGCAGACGTTCAATGTTCAAAGCTTTGGGTTGAAAATAAAATGCTGGCTAAGTTTGGTTAAGGGGTTAGCTGTAGAATTAATACAACAAGAAAAGACTAAAAATACGAGAGAAGCTAAAACAATTCAGACAGCAAGTAGGCAAAGTGGACAGAAATAAAGAGAGAAGGAAATTCATCCTGCAGAAAGAGTTTCTGCTGTCACTCTCAGATAAGTATTGTCTCTAGAAAGGTCAGTTCAGGAATTGCTGAATGACAGAAGTGATAGGGGAGAACCGCATCATCTGATGTAAGAGGAGTAAAATAGGCCTCAAGTTGGAATTTTTATCACTGATAGAACAGTGTTTACTTTGACAAATCTGTGAATTCACCCTAGAAATGTGTGGGGAGTTTTAGTGAATGTGACTGTACATTTTTTTCCTTCATTTTGTGGTGTCACAAATTTTTCACTCCTAAATGCATGGTATTGCATATTCACATGGGACCTGAACGCTGAGACCCTTAGAAGGAAATTAGTATTAGAAGTGGTACTGAATACTCAAATTGCTGTATGCTTTTACTCCACTAGATTATGTTAATTATTATCACAAATAACAGCTCTTTGCTTGCATAAGTGAATCCTCTAGACCAGTCTCTTTTTTTCATTTGTTATTAATCACATGAGGCAATATTGATATTGAATTTGTAGTTAATTTCCTTTTTTTTCAACCTAATTATTTTATTGGAAAATTTCAGATTATATTAATAAATAGAAAATGCATCA
>PPHD01020204.1:0-13754 GCA_002909625.1 Bambusicola thoracicus
GCACTCAATGCACACACAGCTCGAGGGGGAAATGGGAATGGCTCCTCACACTGACAGAGGTGAAGTGTTGTAGGACGCCTTCTTTAGGGTCTCCAGGAAGAGCTGCTCGTCCTCCAGGAAACTGCGGTCCTGAGAAGAGAGGATGCTCAGGGCTACACCCTGCCCTGCTCCCAGCCTGCTGCCCCAAAGCCCCTCCCGGTCCCACTCACCTGCTGTGCCCTATGCTTCAGCACCAGAAGTTTGGCGTAGAGCTCCATGGAGGCAGTCGTGCCCACACTCCTGTGCCCAGGCAGTGTCCTGATGGGAGGTGGAAAACCTGCAGTGAGAGCACAAGTTTGCAGTCCCATTGCTGCTACAGGAAGGCAGATGGGGGCAAAAGAATATCCCTTTTTTGCTTCCTGAGTGGGGTCCTCCCCAGCCTCCCAGAGCAAATGGGCTTTAGCCCACCTGTATCTCCCTCTGCTCCCCTTCTTGGCACTGCCCTGGCTCACAGAGCTCAACAGAACTCCTTAAGAGCATGGAGTGGCCAACACCAAGTCAGATCTGATGCTTACACTGTATATAAACAGCTAAAATGGGCCCCAGTAGTATCCCAGTATTTCTGAGAAGTGAATTAAAAGTGCAAGAGCACCCCAGCATGCCCCGTTCCACCAGCAGTGTGCAGAAGGCCTTACTCAGCCTGTTGGAGAGGCCCTTGGTGGAAGCACTCTGATCCTGGTCTGTAGTCAGCAGCAGCGTGGGGTTGTTAGGCAGCTTCTTGTGCAGTTGTTCAAGCTGTCTCCTCTGGTAAGCCATGCTCAACCTCTCCTGCCCCATCATGAGGAGAAAGGGAGAGGTCATTGGCAAAGGCTCAGATCCTTGGCATGGTGGCCCCAGGCTAAGAAGGGAGGGTGAGGGGACATTACCTGTTGCAGGTGCTGTTCTTGCTGCTTGAGCTGCTCCAGGTGCTGCTGCATGACCTGCAGCCTGGCCTGGTGCTCAGACTCTATCCTACATGCATCCTGCAGGGCTCGCTCCCCTTCCTCATACTTCTGTGCTGAGAGCTGCAAGGCAGAGGATGGGGAGGAGGGGGATGGGGACACTGCCCTGGGACAGAGTGCCTTTGTGCGTCCCCTTGTTTCCCTTCCAGGACAGGACCAGGATGCATGGCCTCAGGAGGGATACGACACCTCGACTTCGCTGCCAGTCTGTGTGCAGCAGTGAACCACAGCACAAATGCTCCCCCTACCTTGTTCATGTTCTTGATCTCCTCCTCCTGCTGCCGGATGCGCAGTGTAGCCCCTTTCACCTTCTCCTTCTCCAGCCTCAGCTCATGCCAGGCCTCATCCAGCAGCTCTCTGTCCCTCGCCAGCTGCTCCTCCTTGACCTTCAGCTCGCGGCTCCGTATCTTCAGCTCTGCTTGCTCCTAGGATGGACATGGGTGCAATAAATGTGTTACTGGCCCTGTCCTGGACATTATCTCCTGTCTTTCCAAGTGATGGGAGTCATCTGCCCCACTGAACTCCTGCTGTGCACCAGGTCTGTGGTGCAGACCAACACCAAGCAGTGCCCTCATCCATCCACTCTTGAGGACCAGGGCCCAGCAGAGCTGTGATTGTACAGACACACACACACACATTACCACTCTGTTAGACCTTAACAATGCAGCTCTTGCTGCACTGTCTGGGCCACATCCCTTCTGAACTGCTCCAGGAGGGAGCAGAACTGACTCTAGATAAATCTTCGTGTCATGGTGAGGCTTTGTTTAACCTGTCATGGGTGTTTCCTTTCACCTGACTTCATATGCTTATAACACAGGAGGCTGTGCTGCTCAAACTCCTCATGGGCAAAGGGAAGAGGACTGATGTGACTGATGTCAATCTAAGTCAACACCTAAAACTGGCTGGCAGGAGCTGCCCTGGGAAGACCCCAATTCTCACCACCAGACACAGTGTGATGACTCCATCCTAAACACCTGAAGCCAGCTCTGAATCTCCCCCACATGTCCCTGCAGGTGTAGGATCATGGGGATCCCTGCTGCCTGCCAGGCAGTGACAGATGCTACAGAAAGGGGTTCTGCTGCCATACCTTGGCCAGGCTCATGATGGTGCCCTCCCTTTGGGAGTCCAACTGCAGGGCTCGGTCTATGTCGCGCTCCATCCGCTCCTTGCTAAGCTGCTGCTGGGTGTGAAATTCAGCCCACTCAATGGCCAGCTTCCGGCGCTCCTCTGAGCACTTCTGCATCACTGACTTCTGCTCCTCCAGCAAAGCACTCTGGACAACACCATAAGAGGGAGACAGACAGCACTAAGTATTCCAGCCACAGGATTTTCTCCTTTAAGCCATCTAAAACCCCATCTACATCTAAAACCCCACCTACAGGCTGGCCAAGTCAGTTGCCTAGTGTGAATCCTGCACAGAGAGCTCTGGCCCCATGCTCTTTGGGAACAGACATCCACCATGCAAGCACACACCAAGCTTTTGCACCTCAGTGCCAGATAATTGGTGTGATCACGATTCACTGCACCACAAGGTGTGGGATTGAGCAGGCAGAGGACAGAGGGGAGATGAGGGATGCCGTAGCCCAGAATTCAGTTTTTCACCCACCATACACCACAATGCAGCCCTAGATAGACTCATGAGATATGAAAGGCACCTGAAGACGTCCGTCCCACCTCACCTTTGCCCTCTCCAGTTCGGCCCGCTCCATGGAGAGCTGCTGGGTCATGAGTCGGCGCTGCTCCTCCAGGGAGCGCTGCAGGGACTCCACTTTGGATTGCTCTGCCGTCGCCCTCCACCGCTCCTGGTCCAGGCACAGGGGAGAAACAAACATCATTCACAAGCTCCAAATCAGGGATCTCCAATGGGGAGACATTACCTTCCCCATACCCAGAGGGCTGACCCAGACAGAGGACAGACCGTGCACTCACCTGCTCCAGCAGCCGAGTCTGCTCACTTAGCCTGGCCTCCATTTTGGCAATCACCTCCTGGAGTCGGCTCCTCTCCTCTTCCATGTCCCTCTGCTGCTGTGACAGCCTGTCCTGGAGCACTGGGGAAAGGCAGCAGCAGGGCTGTGAACTCCAGGGTTCTGCACACTCAACCCACGCCACCTTGAGTGCACCACCACCGCCCTCTCCAGCATCCTTCATCATGCTGGGGTCAGAAGCTCCCTCTATATTCACCATATTAACAACAACAACAACAAAAGAACCAGTGTGATTTTGTGCTCATTATCTTCTGTATGTCCCCAGGACACTCTTTTGTAATGGGGAGACACTGAGGAATCCAATGACCACAGTAGACAGAGCTTTGTCAGTCTGGGCTCCTGGCCTTTGGCTGGATCTCCTTGTTTTCTAGTTGCAGGGTCCTCACAGCCCTGTCAGCAGGAGAAGGGCAGACATACCCTTGAGCTGCTCATCCCGCTGCCGGGCTCCCATGGCCAGCTCCTGAGAGGTGGTGTGGTGTGTGGCCTCCACCTTGTGTGAGAGGCTGTGCAGGTCACTGGAGAACCTTTCCATCTGCTCGATGACGCCATTCAGAGACCTGCAGACAAGAGCAAGGGGATAGGTCACCCCTGTGGGACGTGCTGCACATCACTGCCACGGAGAGGGGCATCTGTGGCTGGTTCCTGACCCAAGGCTGGTTACTGCAGGACAGGGAACACAGTGGGCTGGTACCACTGTCTGTCGGTACCTGGTGTGTGAAGTGGCGCTGGTCACTGCATCGATCTCCTGGTCTTTCAGCCTCTTCAGCCGCTGGAGCTGCTCTTCGTGGTCTTTGAGCATCTCCTGGACAGATGACCTGCAGGGCACAGAGGAAGGAGACCGTTAGGGGGTGGTGTGAACTGGTGCTCCCTGGGATGGGCGCTGTGAAAGAAGCTCGGTTGTGGGGTTGAGCTGGGGCATCCCACTGATAGCATTTGCACCTGGGATGGGCTACATTGGAGGGTGACGGTTTTCTTTGCCAAAAACTGTGATTTCTCATTGGCTATGGCTATGTGGATATCAGTGACACAGGGGCCTGAATAAAAGGTATTTGGGGGACATAAAACATTTGGCTCTTCTTTCAAAATATGGTGCATTCACTATGAATTCACTATGCATTCACTACGATGTCTACAGCCAGACCCTGCTCTGCCGACCTCCAAAGTCAACCTCACTCTCAAATCCACCACAACCCAGTGCTTCTGGAGTCCAGTTTTTCCTTTTCCTGTGTCCCCAACCCATTTCCTGGTTCCCTTCCCAAGGTGAAGGAGACAAGACATGCATGCTATGCTCACCTCTGCAGCTCTCGCAGCCGCTCCAGCTCCTGGGCGCTCTGCTGCTCCAGTGTGGCCACACGCTGCTTATGCTGCGCCACCAGATGTGCCCTGGCCCGTTCTGCCTCCTGGCTCTGTGACAGCAGCTGAGCCTCCAGCTGCTCCTTCTCCCGCCGCAGCCTCTCCTCCCGCTGCCTGTAAGTCTCCTCCACCACCTTCACCCGGCTCCTGCCCAGAAACAGCCCCCAGGGGTGTTAGGGTAAAGAATAAGTACTGCTTTCATGGCATTACCTGGCACTCTCCATCCAAAGTGCATAGGGGGAGCTAGAAAGGAGATCAGTGTTACAGCGTGCGTGGGGAAACTGAGGCATGAGGCACTTTCTGCAGACTGAGCCCTGAACAATCCCACTGCTGCCCAGTAAGGTGTTCTGGTTGAGGACATGCCAGCAATGGCACCGGTCCCCCTCCTGTCAACAGTGGGACAGTGTTGGTGAGATCAGATCCTCACTTTGGTTCACCCATGAATCCCCAGTGGGTCAGCATCAACATGGCTTTGTGCCTACCCACCCCGGGGATGGATTTGGAAAGCCTTCTTGCAGTCCCACCCATGGAAGGATGTGACACAGGAGGAACGTGGGTGAGCCCTGTACCTGTGTGTGCTCTCGAGAAGATCCAGGTCCTCCTGGTGCCTCTGCTGAAGGCTCTCCAGCAACAATTTGTGCTGTGTCCGCTCCAGCTCCAGCATGCGGACCTGTTGGACATGCAAAGTATGTCTCTGCGCTACCCTAAGGACAGAGCTCCCATAGCAGCACCTGGTGGCAGCAGGCATTCCTGGACTGGGAGGTTTCTCCTCTCCCTTGTCATCCTGATGCTATTTGGAGAAGATATGGTTCTTCTCCTCCCACTGAGTAATTTGTAGTCCCCCATCCAGCAGGCAAAAACAGGGCTCACCTGGCTCTCCAGCTCTGCCACACGGGTCTGGGCACTGAGCAGTGCTGCCCGACAGCCTGTTGCATCCTCGTAGGGCTGGGCTATGGGAGCTCCCGGCCTCCTCTCATGCACTGAGCCCAGAGGTGGGGATTCAGCCTGTGAGAAAAGAAGAGAGAAAATCAAGATTTAGCATCAGTGGCTTTGCCATCAGCTTCTGAATGACATCATGTGCTTCACCTGCAGCTGCGAGGCAGCCTGGAGGGGTGTGCTGGGCATGGTAACCTGCAGAGACACAGATGCTCTCAGGGAGGTAAAGCTTGACACTGGGGAGGGCCCAATGATCCCTTTGATCCTGCACCTCCAGGCATGGTCCCAGCAGACGTACCTGAGCAAGTGGGGCAGGGCCCTGCATCCCTTGCTCTGCTGGAGATGATGCTGCAGGGTCTGAAAGTTCAATGAATTCATCATTCAGATACAGCGGTGGGAATCATCCCCTTCCAGAAGGGTGAGGGTCCAGGTCTCCCAAACAGAGCAGAAAGGCTCCAGCTCTGCTCCAGCAGCTGGCCATAGGGACACAGAATCAGCCAAGCTACTCAAAGTGGGCCGTGCTGCTACCCAAACCCACCCATCATGTGAAACACACCGATGGGGCTGACATCTCTCAGGGGATCCCTCTTTGCAGGCTCCAGTGGGTGAGCTGAAGCTTGTGTCACAGTGCTGAGACAGGGGACTGGGTGCCTGCATGGGCAGAGACACACATGAGAAAAAGCATACTGAGACACAGCAGTGTCACAGCTCACAGTGAGATGCAAGGACATTGCCCTGCATGGCATGTCTTAAGTTTAAAGGTGCTCCTACAGAGCTGCCTTCCCTCTCTGTTACAGAGTACCAGACCAAACTGACCAGCATTGGCTACTGGCTCTCCCTGTTCCCCCATCCCACCCACACAGCTGCTTTCTGCAGGACACCTCTCCCACAGAGGATGTCTGAAATGAGAAGGAAGCCTTACCCAGAGCTGTCTGCTCTCACTGCCTTGTCCTGCAGGGCAGCTGCCTGTGGTGCTGCTGCCGTGGAGGTGGCTGGCTGGCTGCAAGCAAAGAGCATCACATGTGGTAAAGCCAAGGAGACAATGAAAGACAAGATCCTTTCCCTCAATACCACATGGGTGAAAGCCTCTGAACCTCTGAGCCTCTGAGCTGTGGCAGGATTCAGCCTTCTGGCTGCAAAAGAATCCCAAAACTCTACCATCTGTATTCTACCTCACTGCATCCATCACTTCCCCTGAGCAGCATCAGCTGCTACTGCAACTAACACATCCCTATCCAAAACATATTTGTTTGTCAGCAGTTTGCCTCACAGTGCCACCTGAATGGCACAAGTCTGAGTCTGTGTCCATACAAACACAAACTGGAAGAGGTTCGCCTGAAATTAAGAGGGAGGAAAAGGAAGGGGACATTTGGGCATGAAAAAGGGAGAGCCCCCGGGGATGTACTGATTCAGGACAGCTTTGCATGATCCAGGGTAATGTGTGAAATCTTGGACACAACTGGAAGAAGGCCCGAGGGTGTGAGGGACTATGGGCTGGATCAGCAGCAGAAAGTCCTGCACTGGTACCTCAATCTGAGATGAGAAAGACAGTGCTTAAAATGAATTCCTCACCCAGCCAAGGCTTTCTGAGAGGCCCTGCTGGAGCTGCTACATGCAGAGCAAACAGGAGCCATCAGTCATGCCCTTACCTGACAGGAGGGCTGGGATCCAGCCCTTTGCCTGTGGTCTCCAGGGGCACAGCACTTCTCTCCTGAGCCTTCACCTGAGCTTGGGCTTTCTTGCGGGACAAGGCAGCACTCAGCCAGTTATCCTCTTCCGGTTGCTTGGGTTTGGACGTTGCTTCTTCTGTAGCCAGGAGCTGCTGGGAGCTCACCACAGGACTGGTCTTAGCTGGAGATGGAGGCTCTGAATCCAAAAAATCCTCATCCTTCAGGCCCAGCCAGTCGCCCCCAGCCCTGCTGCTCCGTGCAGGGCTCTGGCTGGCTGCAGGAGGAGGTTTGGACTGTGGGTCTGGTTTCGGTTCGCTGCTGTTCTCAGCTGAAAACCTGCTGCAAGGAGAGGGAGTTGCATGCCTGCCTGTGTGGGTGACCAGGGAACTCTGCCTGCGTGGTCAGCGGATGGAGCTACAGTCACACACACAGCACAGTACCTCACAGACTGCCTCCTGGAGGGACGGCCCTCAGGCGTGGTGGCCACCGTGGGCTGGTAAGCTCCAAAGACAAAATCCTCCTCGTCCCAACCCTCTTCTTTCTCTGTTCAGACAAGCAACTTTGAGTCAGCACCCGGAGGAGCAGCAGCTGCTAACACACCAGCCCTCCTCCTCCTCCCCTGCAATTCCCACTGGCATCGCTGCCTCTGGGAAGTCACAGCTGGAAACACCTCCACTGGGAACCTGCGAGCAGTGCGACTCCTCACTGTGGCTGGGAAAAGCATCTTTGCTGGAAATCAGCCCATGTTCCAAGGCAACCGAGTTACTTAGTAAATTACCAACCATCAGCTGAGCTGCAATAATTGTGCAAACGCTCCCAGCTTGCCTCCAGGCCACAGTATAACATTTTGCTTTAGCCACCTTCCCCACAGGGCTGACGGGGAGCTCATTAGCAACCCTGCTCACCATTGCAAAGAAGGTATTTTCCCCCGTAAGCACATTCAGATATCCATCTCGCTCTCTTGAGCCAACGCCATCACCTTTCCAGCATCCCTGGCTGTGCTCACCTGGCTGTTTTTGGTACTTCTTATCCAGTTTGAACTCTCTGTGCTCTCCTGCACCCGGCCGTTCCAGGATTTTGGTGACGGAGCCTCGTCCCAGTAACTCGTCCAGCTTGGAGCGGGCCGGACGCACCTCCTCCCTGCTGGGGACAGAGCAGGAGATGGGTTTCTCTGAGAGGCAGGGCCATCCCCAGACACACAGCCTTGTCAGGGTGTTCCGTCTCCTCTCTGCAAAATGAGGCTGCTCTGGGATCCAAGGGCAGAAGTGTTGAAATCCTCCAGCAACCCCCAGCATGGTGGCATCACCTCATACACAAGCAATCCCCTGCTTTACTCCCATTCCCCTTTCATTGCCCAGGAATGCCTTACTCTTCCGCCTTCTTTCCCTGCTTCTGGTCTCCTTTTTGGCCATCACCAAATCCCAGCACAGCCATCAGGTCATCATCATCATCTTCAAACGTGAGCTCCTCCCTGCGCCGGGCTGGGGCTGTAGTGTGTAGGGGTGTCTGGGGTGGGAGTGGCTCTGTGGATAGGATCACAGAAGCAGAAGATTTGATCTGGGCTTTGTTATCCTATCCTATATTATCCTATCCCATCCTATCCCATTCCATTCCAGCAACAAGAGATCAGAACAGCCCCGTCTGTTCTTTTTTCTCAAAGTCACTTTGAAACAGTGCTTCTCCTCAACCAAACCCCACAGCAAGTGACAGAGTGACTGATGGGGCACTGCTGAGTTTTGTAACATGGGGTTTGTCCAGCTCTGTTTAACACCAGATTTTTGCCTTTGCAGGTTCTGTATCAGGTAATTCCTACCCCCTGTAAAAGATTCCCCACTGCACCCTTATGTCTTGCCCTAACCCACCAGCTGCTGCGTCCATCTCTGCAGCAGAGCAGATCTACTGGGGTGCAGGGACTACACAGTCTTTTAACATCCCTACTGCAGGAACAAGAGGTTTGGTGCCTAAACACAGCCCCTGTGCAGCTGGATTCAACCTGGAGGTGCCCTGATCGGGCTTTGGCATGGGCTGATGGTGCTCTCAGCCACCTCAACCTTCACCCAGTAAACTTGTCGTCATTTGGCAAGGCATGAAACAGGCTGGATGAGGTCAAAGGTAAGACCTGAGCCTCCACTCCCAGAAATGAAGGGTCAGTGCTGTAACCTGTGGCACAGTGGAAACATCAGGCACTCAGTGAGCTGCGTTACAATGAACCCCATCATGAAGTTGCTCTATAAATGACCATAATGATTCATATGAGGTGGAACCAGGCAGCTTGCAATTTATTGCTTTGGAACTCACACAAACCCATCCAAGTTGCCGATTTGTTTAATATGAAACGGGTGCACTGCTTACCTTTCTCTTTGCCCAGTTCTGTTTTCTTCTCTGGTCTTCTTTCACTGCCTTTTGGAGATGGCTTCTTGGGAGCATCCTGCTCCTCTTCAGATAAAAGCCCAGCCAAAGGATCGTTTACATCTAGGAATTTTACCCCATAGGGGCAGGAAAGGACGACGATAATAACAGCAATACCAACAGCAATAACAAAACAAACAAAAAACAATAAGCCCAACATGATTTAAAACAGTTCTGCACCACGCCAAATACCCCACAGGCCTCAGCAAAAAGCAAAGGCAGAGTCCTCAGCTGCTGCCAGGCATCTGCATGTGGAAGAGAAGGGAGAACCTACCTTCAAAGTTAAATTTCCTATACTGACGGGAAGCGGGTGGGGATGAGAGTGGTTTCTTGTCCATCTCAGGTGCAGATTCTCCTAGAAACAGAGGCCACAGCTCACTCAGACAGCATGGCAGTCAGAGGTGCCCCCATGCCACTCCAGCTGAAGGCTGCTTTTCCTGCAGTGTTTCCCCTTAAGCACCTCTATGGAGTGGGAATCTCTCTGGAGGAGCTCCCTTGCAAGCAGGAAAGGGGAGAAATGCCTTGAGAAGAGCAGGACATGCTGGGAACTGGTATACTTTTATCATAACCCCTCTGGCTCTCCTTCCATGCAGAACAAGTGACCAAGTAAAGGAATGTGGTACGCAAACACCCCATGCTCGTTCACAATCAGGCTGTGGAAAGAGGAGCAGAATTTCCTTTTTACCTTTCTCAGGAGCTGGCATCTTTCTTGAAGTTTTTACTGCTCCTTCTGAGGTGCTAAATTTCCCTGGGCCTTTCGTGGCTGCCTTTCCCAGCCTAGGACTGGGTTTTGACATTCCCAGAAGATCAGCTTCCATGTCATCCATTTCCTGGAAAGCAATAGGATGAGGGTGGGAGCTGAGTGAGTGATGCTAATGCCCCCAGTGCTGCTGTTCCCTTGGTACAACACTGCCTATCCAAAAGGGGTGTTTCATACCATAGAATCACAGAATGGCCTGGGTTGAAAAGGACCACAATGCTCATCCAGTTCCAATCCCCCTGCTGTATGCAGGATCACCAACCACCAAACCAGGCTGCCCAGAGCCACATCCAGTCTGGCCTTGAATGCCTCCAGGGATGCGTTTGTAGATCTCTGCTCTCACAGAGTTCCTTCTCTCTGTTTCCCCAGTCAGACCCTGTGCCAGGCAGCAGAGCTGCCACTCGCCAGATCACCGTGAGGGGCAGGCCTTGGTGAGATGGGCTGAAGGCTGGGGCTGGAGGCTGTGACATATGGGGCTGAGACGATGAGTACTTGTGAACTTACCTTCAGGGTTTGCAGCACAGCTTGTGGGTCTGCATCGGAGATACTGGATCCCTGCATGCCAAAGAGAGGAGAGATCAGATAGACAAAGTTTGCAAGCTCCTCATCCCAGAAGTAGCAGCCTGGAGTTCAAAACCCAGATGCAAATGTAGACCATGTGCATCTACTACAGCCCTAAGTAAACTGCTCCAGCACTCAGGGCCCTGATTCTCTTCATTTCATGAAGCTACATGTTCAATTCCCCCTGGTGCCTTCCTTACTGGAAACCCCCTGTGCCTTGATTCCTTTGCTTAGATCCTACTGTCCCCTGCAGAAGCATCAGGAACACCCAGTCTGTTGCTTTGGGCAAGGGTCCCTCCTGTGATACTTTATCTGAACTTCAGCCAGGAAGAAGGCTGGGCTGTATTTGGAAGCTCTTCTCCCATCATCTACCCACTCCCCCCTCCCATCTTCTTTACTCCACAGTGATGCCAGAGAGGGCATCAGCCAAACTTCAAGGTCCCTCCCCAACATCCCACTGCAGTCCTGGATGGGGTGATGCCAGGTGAAAGCTTGGCCCCACTCAGCCCCAGCCCTCAGGACAGCCTGGCTCTCTCTCAAAACATCAGGCTCACCTCTGCAGCTTCCATGTCCTCTGCAGGGAGCTTGCTAAAGAAATCATCCTCCAGAAATGACCTGTAACACAAGCCTTGGGGTTAGCAGCACCACATGTGAGCTGGGGAAAACGAGGCTAAAAAGAATACTAGCAATAAAGACATCAGTGCTGGGACTGCTATACTCAAGCAAGCAGCTGTTATAAAATGTACAGAAGACATACAGAGCTGGGGGACACCCAACTCTTTCTGGAAAGCTTCAGGCTCTGGGTTCCCAATTTCCAAAGGGATCACAGATAATTCTCCTCACGCAGTTTCTATCGGGGCAGGGAGGAAAGGTGGAGGGGGGAGGGATGGTGCAGGTCAGAAGGACGTGGGGAGCACAGAGAGGCTGCGTGCCAAAGGAACTCACTTCTTGCTGGCCTGCAAGCTGCTGCCCCGGGCTCTCCCACTTCTGACACCAGCTGGCTGGGAAGATTTAGCAGGGCCTTCATCTGGAAACAAGACAGAGATTAGGATGATAGATATAGGCATATTTCCTGACCTAAGCATGCCAAGGGGGAATTTGCTATGTCGTTATGGGCCAAAAATGTTTTAAGTGGAGATGAACTTCGTTCTGCCTCCCCAAGCCAATGTCCAACCCTGTTCAATGGACCCTGAGAAACCATGTTCTCAGCTCTGCTCCCTGCTTCATCCCCTCTCACAACTGGAGCCCTCTTGGAGAGCAATGGCTCTTGCACCAGCTCCCCCTGCTCCCAGGAGGAGAGCAACAGAGTGTGAGGATGCTGCCCTTCCAGCTGCAATGAAAGTGTATTTTACCATCATATCCCAGGAGGTCACCCAGCACGTCATCAATGGAGCCTAGAACAAGACAAATGAAAGGAGCTGAGGCAGGTGGGTCACCAAAACAGATGCAAAAAAGCTTCCCATTTCAGTAGGCCTTGCTCCTTTGAAACCCCCCAGAATAAAGGTTGGATCTCAATCATCATCAGCGTACGGCTCTCCTTTGTCAGCCTAGAGAGAACTGCCAGGACCAGGACTTGACTCAGTGATGGATGCATGGTTTAGCTTCATTTAGCCAGAAATGTTTCTTCTCTCCACTCGGTCACCGGCCCCAAGCAGCCCTTAATCTGTGAGCTCTCTCCCCACAGTACCTAAGGGCCCTGGGGCAACCCCAAAAGCACTGCTACAGCATCCAGAGCTGCAAAAAGCCTCTTAACGAGGACCTCTGGAGCAACTGTGGGGAAGAACTGAAATAAATGTGTATGTTCTCCCCTGGGTTTGGAAACATCCCCAGGGAAGAGCAGAATACACCCAACAGCAGCTTTTGGACAAGGAGCGTGAATTATGATTTCAGCAGCCAGGAGTGCTGCTTGACCGGTGAGCCCCATCTGCTCTGTTCCTAACAACAGATCAAAGCATGCGTGGGTGGAGGAAGGAAAGCACGTAGGTGTACGTACCTCTTACGCTGCTCTTGGATTTTGTAGCCTAAGAAGAAAGGCAAAGTTCCTTGTTATGAGTTGAAGATCTGACCTGGGCTTTCCCCACGCACACTGAGCAGCAGTGAAGCCCTCCCCCTCTCATGCTGTTTGAAAAATGGCTCATGAAATGCGAGGGAATTACAACTTCTGGGAGCCCCATCTTACACAGCCCCTCCTGGCCACCAGCTGGGAAGAAGCCTCCAGTCCCACGACCTATTCTGCCACCACACAGATGTGCACCAGCCATAACACTGGATTTCCCAGGCCTGTGTTGTGCTGCATCGCACTCACCATTGCAGAAAGCCTGCGTCCCTTTCCTCGGGGGACGTTTATTTATAGGTTCACCTGAGCTGCACCTTCACCTCTCAGGGGGTCTGACAGCATTGCTCGCATCCACGCCAACCTCCTACCTGCAAAGGATAGGGAAATGCATTGAACTGCCTTAATGAATGCTGCTCCTTTGTTAAAGAGGTTTCCCCGTACAGCTTGCAGACCGTCTCCACGCTGCTCAGACTTCTCTGAGCCACTCAGAAAAGGCTCGATCGGAGTTTCAAAGACAAAAACCCACAAAAACAAACCCCAGACAGTGTCGAGCTCCTGAAGCAGTTCGTACAGGGAATGTCCCGCCGGCACCACAGAGCTGCCCTGCAAAACAACCCCCCCACGCTCCGGATCCGCAGCACCCGGGGCTCCCAAACAAGAGGCACAGCCTGTCCCGCTCGGCCCAAGCAGAAAACAAAGCACCCTGCCCTCTGCACAAGCAGGACGAAGGGAAGCCCCCAGCATTCAGCCCAAGATCCGCCGTGAACCTCCCTGCCTCCCATCACTACGGCACACGCAGCCCCCCCGACCTGCAGCATCCCACAGCTGTGCCCACACTGCTCCTCTCCCCGCAGCCCCAAACTCCTGCCCACACCATTCCACACCCGGAGCACCGTAATGGCCGCCCACATCACCCTGGATACCCACCGGCCCCCAGCTTGGGAATGCCCAGCCATTCCTTTGTTCCCTTCCGTTCCGTTCCCTCACTGCCTGCTGGGAAGTGTAGTCTGCCAGGACCTGATGCAGACTACAGCTCCCAGCAGC
>PPHD01020205.1:1645-13754 GCA_002909625.1 Bambusicola thoracicus
AGACACAAGAAGCTGTGCTGTAATTGTAAAAAAATAAAAAATAAAAAAAAGAGGGAAAAAAAAGGCATGGGAAGCATCTTTCTAGCAGTGGTGTCAGGTGGACCCAGATCTAATCCTATGTGCTACTTTTTTTGTGGTCCTATGTGTTCTTTGATATTGCCAGCTGTGTGAGACTGTGCTTGCATGGTGGGTCTGAAGCTCACATATTCCTGCCTGGGTACTCACCTTCAGCTTCAGAAGAGCTATTGTCTCTCTTCTCTCAACTTCTGTACTTAGGTAAGTGTACCCATTCATCTCAGTTAAAATAGTTTTAAAGTGTTGATAGGAGAAGTGCTTTAAGTCCCACTGTCTTGGACATGAGTGACTGTACTGCATCATATATTGTCAGTGCTTTTCTGGTGGAAGGAAGCCTTCTAAACCAGTTGCAGGCTGTACTTGCTAGGTGTGTTGAGTTACAAGGCAGTTAGAGATGTTTTCTTCTCCATGAAAGCTGTAGAATTGTTCCTAACTGTATCTGCAGACTGCTGTCTGTTTCTGATGCTGATAGAGTATCTTCACTCTCAGGGAGTAATACAACTTTTATAGTTGAACTTCTAATGCATGGATAGAGCGTTTTTGCTTTAAAAATGAGTGATTTTTAACTTTCTAAAGATGTTGCATGGTGGCAGCAAATCCGTTCTGTTGTGTGAAGCATATGAGTGGTAGTGTGCTAAAAACTGCATTGTGAACTAAATTAGGGTTGTGATATCCATCATATACTGAGAAATAGTTTGCAATGAATTCCAATTGCTTACAGTAAAGAATGTCTAAAGGTACAGATAGTGTAGATTTCATTGTAAGCAATAAATCAGCTCTCTGACTTACAGTTTGCCAACGTTTTGCCTTTTGTTGCTAGGATTTCTACTTTGATTTGCTGGAACCATTTTTCTGCTCTTAGGAGAGAACTGCCAGCTGGTGGAAGTTCCTCTGAGCTGACCAGAAGAGTAACTGACCTTCCACTAATGCATTAATTTTTTTAGGCTAGTATACATTATGTTGGTTTTTTTTAACTATGATCTGTTTCAGCTCTCGTTTTCAGTTTCCAGTCACTTTAAAATTAATAAAATAGTTACATTTTGGAAAACAAGTTATGTGCTCTCAAATCCAATCTGAGAAATTATATTGTTGCAGTAAGTGTTGCTGAATTTACACGCTCTGCTTTCTAAAGAATCTGTAAATGTGATATAAAACGGAACGTCATTTAATCTCATGTTTCAAAATTATCATTTCAGAACTGAGGATTTTATTGTTTTTAGAAATGAAAATCTGACACTAATTTAACTTTTAACCTTGTGCAGTTCCTGTTAAAGCATCTGTTGACATGACCGTTGTGTTGGTGGGAGGTGTTGTGTTGCTGGGCTCTCGAGCTGGAATGGGTACCGTACAAGAAGGACGCAGAGCTCTTGGAATGAGTGCAGAGGACGGCCACTAAGATGATCAGAGGGCTGGAGCACCTCTCCTGTGAAGAAAGGTTGAGGGAACTGGGCTTGTTTCTCTTAAAGAAGAGAAGGCTTCAAGGGGAAGACCTCATTGTGGCCTTCCAAAACTTGAAGGGCGTATATAAACAGGATGGGGAATGACTGTTTATGAGGGGTGGATAGAGGTAGGACAAGGGGGAATAGTTTTGAACTGAGGGGAGGTTTAGGTTAGATATTAGGAGGAAGTTTTTCACTCAGATGGTGGTGATGCACTGGAACAGGTTGCTAAAGGAGGCTGTGGATGCCCCATCCCTGTAGGCATTCAAGGTCAGGCTGGATGTGGCTCTGGGCAGCCTGGTCTGGTGGTTGGCTGCCCTGCCTGCGGCAGGGGTATTGGAACTCGATCTTTGAGGTTTTTTTCAACCCAGGCCATTCTATGAATGGGTACCACCGGGACAGATTTTATGTTATGAAGGAAGCGTATATTGTTACCATGCTTCTTAAATGTGAATTTCGATCTCTGCTGAATGGCTAACAGAATTGCTTCTAAAGGTCTTCTGCAAAGGCTCCAGTGTAGTTTGGGCAGTACAGAGCAGGCAAGTGTTGGCAGCTGCAACTTAGAAGAAAGAAAAGGGTACTTCTAGCCAGAAATGTATAGCGATATAGGCAATGGAATAAACACCATTGCTCATTCATCTCATCACAAGGCAAATACAAGCTCTCTGGTTACTTTGTGTAATCTCCAAGCAAGCAGACTGTGTGGCCCTGCAGTCACTCCTCTCTTTGGTTTTGCTTTTAGTGCACAGGCTAAAATTGGGATGTTGCTGAACCCTGTCTGACAAGCCAGTTGTTCAGATAAGACCCATAGATTTGCAGCACTGGTCAAAAATATCTCCAGAAAGGAAGTACCCGAGCTTCTTACATCCCTTTCTTCTCTCTTTAATACTTGGCAGGCTTTCACTTGGCTTGGTCAGGAAATTAATATGGTGTGGTAGTCGGAGAGGTCACTTCCATCGAGCAATCTGAAATACTAGCTGCCTGCTCTCATCTCGGGCCAGGAAGGCCATAGGCAGGACCATAGGCAGTCACTGGAGTTGTGTTTAATTTTTTTTTTTTCCTTTGGTACTTCTAAGATTTCCTGGTGCTGTAAAACTTGGAGAGGCAAGTTAAGCTTCTTTCCACTGTTGGATGGCTGGGCCTAGAAGGGATTCCTCCCAAGTTACTTTTTTCTGAGAAGTAGCCTGCTAATTTTACAAGCGAAAAGCTGGGCTCTGGAGGTGAGTGGCATCAGTCCAGGTTAATACAGTGATTCACAACCCAGAGTAGAGCAACAGGATGCAATTTAGCAGCCTCTAGGGGGGAGGAAGCATGGATTTTAATTTTTAAAAATTATTACTATGTTTTAAATTCTGTTTCTACTACTGGATCGTATATTTATGAAAATTCCTATGCCAGGGCCTGCCTTTTTCTGTCCTTACCTTCTGCTGCTGACCCTTGAGTTTCTGCCTTCCTGCTGCTTGGATGCAGGGTGGATGTCCTCATCTCTCTGGCACTGCTTTGCCGCCTCCTTCCATTCAGCCACAGCTATCATTAGTCCTGAGCTGGGCTGTGGAATTAGAAGAAAGGCAGAAACAAGAATGACCATGATGCCCTTTTCTGCTGCCTTGCCTCATACTGTAAGTTGACTGTACGATGTTAAAAGTTGGGTTTGTGGGCCAGTGGCACGCTGAGAGCAGCTTCCTGCTTCTCTCCTGAGTTAGTAACTAAGAGACTGAAAACACTTCAATTACCGAGTGGAATGGGTTTTTCAAAAGTTATAATTCACTTGAACTTTGTGAAGCTTAAGGTTTATATTTATATATCCTACTCTTGGATCACAGTTGTCTGCATTTATTTGTTTAAGTATGGGGTACAGCATGTACTATTTTTGATCGCTGTATTGTTCCACTTCCTTAAAATAAATGAAATGAAAATAGACTAATATTTAGCAGTATGTTAAGTGGGGAAAGGTCAATGGCAGTCATACTCAATTAGCAAAGTATATGCATGAAGAATTACAATGGACATGGAATCTTTCTAAGTACTTCAGCTACCACTGCCTCCAGATTGACCAACCGTTGTGAAAATATCATTTCAGTGTTTTCTAATAATAATAAAAAACAAAAACAAACAAAAAAATCCTGCAGCAACAAAGCATTCCTTTATATCAGCAGTGTGCAAGTTGGGCAGTCAGAGGAGGAGATTGAAATAGAAAGCTGTTGCTAAATTGGGACCTTTCAGTTCCTTTGTTCAGCATAAGATTTACTTTAACCACAGTAAAATAGATGTGGTTTTTAAAGAAGCCACTGTTTGAAATAGTCAAATGCTAGTACATTTTTAGTTAATGCATAATTTACTGCTATTTCATTGGAATATTTTTGGGGGGTCAAACTTTTTTGTTACGCGGTATCAGAAACTGTCCTATCTGTGACAGTGCTGTTTCTGTAAACACCACCCCAGGGCTGGCTGCAGGACTGTGTTTGTTCAGAGTTAGTTGGGAGACTCCCTTCCAGCAGAGGAAATGGGCTGTTCTGTATGAGCTCTTGCTGGAGATTGTTCACATCCACAGAAGCCGTATCCTCTGCAGGAAAAGAGAACTTGGACTCTTGCCACGATCTGTCCGTGATGTTAATGAGTGGGAGAAGCCATGTGTTCATTGCTGCTGCAGCAGTAATCTGCTAATTCAGGGAAGGAGTGAGAAAACAAAATGGGGTTGGGATGAAATTTAAATGTGACACTTTATCCTACTCTAATTGCGCATGGAGCGATGAGCGTTGTGTTGCAGGCCATGGGGTGAAGGAAGCTGTTTGAATGTACCCGAAATCTATGCATCGGGAAAAACCAGATCAGATGGGACCTAAATCCAAGCCTCATCACAAATGTATTGTTTGCCAAACAGAAATCTCAGCTGAGTTTCTGTAAAACTGAAGCCCTGCTTGTTTTCATCTCACAGCAACTGTTGTTTAATACAGATGAGCAACTTGATCATCTTTGGTTGCTGATATACCATAGTGATGAGCCTCACTGAAATACTAGTAAAGAAGTCTGAAATATACTGCCCATTTAGGAGAACACAGAGTAAGTCCAGGTGAGTTTTGCTGCAGTCTTTCTGTTAAGCTAGTGAGTTTAAATCCTTTTCTCTGTGTAAAGGTTGTAGCTTCAAGCAATACCTGTTACTGCGCTTAATTTTCTTTGGCCTCCCTACTCAGGCAGCCCAAGCCTAAGACATGTTCTGTTTTTAGTGACCAGTTAAGGGACTGTATAAGTGGTCAGTTTGGTATTAAATGTGACTGCAGCACATGGTCTGAATTTGGGGTGCCCAGTGATTGCTGTGAGCTCCCTGCTTCAGGTCTGGATTGCAGCAGCGGGGGTGGAACAGGGCTGAGGCATGGGCCTAGCTCACAGCCACGCCTGCTCATTGCCCTAATCCTCTTGTAGAGGGCTCTTCGTTGTAGGCTGCCTTTCTGTTGAGATGCAATAGAGGAAAAGCACAAATGCAGCTTTATAGAAACTATAACGTGGTAGAGGCTGACACCATGTGATAACTGGAGGTAGAGAAGACTAATCAATAAGGTGGTGGAAAAGTGAGTGTAGGCCTTGGTCAGCCCAGACCATGGTAGTAGTTGCTGTTTGTTTCAGCTGAGAAGGCAGAGCTGTAAGAGCATATAAAGGGATGACTTCTTGGGCTGTTTTTTTCTGGCAGGAGCTCTCAGAATGTATTAGCCACAGTAAGATTTTGTCTTTCCTTAATTTAGTGAATATTGCAATAAAGTGAAATTTGGAAGAGACTCTGGGTGAAAGAGATGCATGGAGCAGTTGAGAGGGCTACCATTTAGTTCTTATGCATAAGGCATTTGCTAGACTGGATGGCTGGCTACATCTCTGGAGCTGCAAGTATTGATGATGCGTTTAAATTGGTAGGCCTATTTTCCTTGAGCAGCAGTGAAGAGAAGAGATTTCTTGTGTACAGAGGGATGTGGGTATGGAGTAGAGGCAGTTTTCATGTTCAACAACAGTGGCAGTTTTTTTTGATGGGGAAGTATGTCACCCAGAGACTGGGTGCAGGATCTGCACATTAAAAATCAATGGATGGTCTTCTGATAGGGAAAAATAGTAAAAAAAAAAAAAAAAAAAAAAAAAAAGCTGTGTCTACATCATCACAAGGGGTGGTTGACAACTCAAAATGCACAGGGTTGGAACAGTGCAGGTATCTTCAGACTTCAGCAAGAACACCATTGGCTAACCTGAAGAAGGTTTATGATGGAAGTGGAAGAGTGGAACTAGATGCAGCTACTCTGCTTAGAGGTAAAATGCAAGTCTGGGAAGTGAATGAAGAGTTGAGGAGATCAATGTATTTAAGGTGGGGGAAAATAGCTAATGTGTGGAAACTCTATTGTCAACTGCATACTTGTCCATAGAACTTGCTTGTGAAGCCTTCAAAAAGGGATGTAATAAGAAATAAACAAACAAAAAATGTTTTAACGTGGTTACCATAACTGTTAGTAATAGGAAATGTTCAATGTGTGTTTTGTTTTGTTTCAGCTCTTGCGCTTATTAGCATCATTTGTGGGATCATTTTCTTGCCCTGCTGGTGTTTTTCAAGCCTTGTGCTAAACCTCATTCCTGGGTTTTGTGGATCTACCAGTCCACATAAAAGTGACCAAATTTCACATTGGCAATATCCCTTTCCCAAAAACATCTTTATCTGGAACTTTTTTCAGTAGAGGAAAAAAATGCATCCATCATACTCCATCTGCTCTGTCATGCAAATAGTGCCTTGTCATTACTGAAAGGCCAGTCTGTCTCAAAGCCTCACAGATTGAATGCCATTTGCTGCAGTTTATTCAATAGCAGAGCTGGCTGCCTCGTGGGTGGAGGGAAATGTTAGAGGCTAGCTGAGCATAGTTTGGGTAGTCTAGAGAAAGACACCTTTGATCAAAGGGGAACTTCTACTTTAAAGATAAAATCTAATAGTGAAACTTAATTTCTTAAAAGCTGTATTAATAGCCTGTACGTTTCTTTCTATCCAAATTTTGCTGCTGCACAAGCTGAAAGTCCTTTTTACTATTGTAAAAGTTTGATTTGTAGAGACGTGAGACCTTAGAGGGACGAGGGCCAGCTATTCTGTTTCCTGGCACAGTGTGCAGGCTGGCTGTTGTGTCACGTGCTCTTTGGGCTGGTAATGCTCTATATTTGTGTGACTGGAACAGCTCTTGTCATCTGGGCATGTCAAAGACAGAATGGGCAAGCAGCACCAATGCTTCTGCAGGTGCTCTTTGCATGTTTTTAATGGAGGATGTGGGGGGCGGGATGACAGAGAAGAACAAGTGTTTACATGTAGAGAATTTGAGGGAGAGAGGTTAACACAGAGAAACTATGAGCCTGGAGGGTCTTTGTTACAGTTAGAGCCAAGACTAGTAAATAAAATATTTCAGTTTAGAGAGTGTACATAAATTACCTCTTGTTTTAACCTGACGAAGGCTTGCAGTCGTATGGAACAAAATAGGAATTGTGCAAAGGTTTGCTGATGAAACTCAAAAGCAAGGTGAAACTTGCTTGTAGGTTTTATATTTAATTAAGCATTTAGTCAGGTTTGCAACAGAACTTGCTTCCCTTCTTAAGTCTGTGATCAGACTCCTCAGAAAGAAACCTTTATGACTACAGAGCTCATCTTAATCAGGGCGAGGTTTCAAATCACAGTCTTAGGCATGAGAATAGAGGCGTTCTTTCTTCAAATGTAGTTTTGATACCGTGTCAAGTGATTTGGGAGCTTTCTTTGAAGAGTTTTACTTCACAAAAAAAAATTAATTTGAGATGTTGCCACTCCACTTCTAGACCAAGTCCTTCACCTTCCCAAGGAATTCTACAAGGTAACTCTTTCAGGATGCTACCTGCCTCTGAATTTTATTCCTCCTTTCCTTATTGACAACCAAACTGCACAGAGTCTATATTAAGAAAACTGCTCCCAAAAAGCCTTGTTGTATCTATGTTTCTGCAGCTCTTACAGTTTTGTTCAGTTTATGAGGTCATACAAAGGAAGGGAGGAAGGTAGGCTTAAAACCTGAATTTGAAACCTCAGAGCCATGTTAAAACTAGTCTGTAAGACATGACAGATTTTTGACTAAACACTCATCCTGGCCATCTAAAATGTTCATGTTCTGTTGGCTTCTTTTTTATAACATTTTTCTTTAATTTTTTTGAAGTCTTTTACAGTGGACTGCCTTTTACATGTACTGATTTGACTACATTTGGCAAGAAAAATCAAGATGTTTTTACAATAAGCCAGTATTAAATCTATGAACCCTGGTCCTTATATTATTCCCGTATCTAAGAAATCAATTGGACACTAAGTTGCTCTAATGTAAAATTTCAGCTTATTTCTTAGGAAATACCAAGAAATCCAAGACCTCACCAACATCCAGTAGTTCTGTGTTGAGCAAAAATGGCCTTGCTTAGATTTCTTCATCATTTGGCAATTTTCTTCTCTTGGTTCCTATGAGTTCTGCTGTTCTCTTAGTAAACGTTTTTGCTTTAGAGTAAGACTTATTAATTTGAGCCTGACAGAAGGCTCAGTCTATAACTAGCAAAGCTGCTAATTCTTACGAAGACTATATCATTGTATCTGTTGGGGACGGCTGAGTGTTTTCATTCTTTAATTGTTTTCAGTCTTTGCATTAATGATGTGGAACGTGTTCCGCCCTTTGCGCAAGGAGCATGTGAAACCTTCCTAGTTGGCATCATTAATAGCAAAGTACGTAATCAGATTTGGACATAGCACAGCTAAAAATGTTTCTGTGACATGTCTATCTTGCTGAAATCAGCAAGAAATTGTAAACTTTGGTACTTATTTGCATGAGGAAATAAGGTAAACTGTGCTACTACTGAAAATTTCTAACTAAAGCCATCTCAACCAGATGCATTTAGGAGCACTTTCCTTACAACTCTTGTCAAAAATTATACAACAGGAGAAGGCAGAGGGAGCTTCTGCTGTAGCACAAGGACACTCCTGATACTGCTTGTTTCACAGAACAGCTTTATTTAGCTTAGCAACCTTGTTGCTAAATATGCACCAACCCTGAGCAGCAGCATCTCAGAAGACAAGCTATTTGGGAGCAGATTGAATTGGAAAAGTGGGGGGTGGAGATGTGTGCTGTGGCCGTGGTGTGAGGAGAGGGAGGGAGGAGGGAATGGAACCTTAATTAGAGGGGGCTGAATGTAGAGCTGCTGCTTGATGACCTGCAACTGTCCTTACAGCTTTCTATTTCAGTTTTTGCCTGTCTTGAGAACATGCAGGTAGGCCTATATGGCAAGCCCTGGGGGCTGTTTCTCTGTATTGAAGTGAGATTTGCTATTTTGTTGAACTTCCTGGGCTAAAGCGTGTACCCTAACAGTTGGGGTTTTGAATGAATATCCATATTAAACTGGTGTTGAGCAATTCTCTGGGTTGTACTGACATCTGCTGGCAGTTTGTATCTTAAAGTTGTATTTGAAACTTTTATTTAGAGATGGGGCAGTTACCTATTTACAGTCTGCTTTTTTTTATTTTTATTTCAGCAAGCTGAAATACTGAACTCTTTACATATCCAGGTATCTAAGTGCACAGTTCCAAAATGTAATGGGGAATGCTCTGAACAGGGGAAAAATAAGAACTCATTGAGGTGATCTTGAAGCCATTTAATAGAAATGCCAAGTATGTGTGTGTTTGTTTATAAAGAAAGCAACAAATTCAGGTTACCAAAACTGAAAGGAAGGAGGATTTTTAGATATCTTGAAGCTTTCCCTTGGGACTGCTGCTTTGTATGCCCTCCATGTTCAGGATGGGAATACAGCACAAGAATTTTGCTCCTCAAATGTGCTTCTTTGTATGTTGTAGTCAATTTAACTTTCCCTGCGTGCATTACAGATGAATTTTGACAACGATTTTGGGCACTAATTTCAGCTTTCATTTGTGAAATACACTGCAAGAGAGTTTACAAAATAAAGAGCACCTTAGTAGATTCTCTAATGCTATTGTGTCCCTAATGTTCACTGACTCTTCTCCATTATAGTGATTACAGGTTTGTGGAAGCTAGCAGATGTCAACTCCTTTGATAGGCTGTAAGAGTGTTATACTGCATGGGAAAAAAAAAAAAAAAAGAAAATCTTTTTCCCTCTACAAACTGAGGATCACAGTTCTCTTTTTTCACATCATCTGCTGTTGGGTGATATAATCAGGTGGTGGTGCTTGGTTATAACAAATACTCTGTGAAATTAACAGTGAGTAATTCATGTGTGTTGGCCCCCAGATTATTGTTGCTGCAAGCAATTCAATGTCTAACTTACTAAAGAGGAAATAGAATAGGTTGGCTTTTCAGATCCTTCCTTCCGTGCTTCACTGGGGGAAACAAAGGGTGTGGACAATAGTGGTTTCTTTGTAGTGCAGCCTGTACTGTGTAGCTCAGGATAACTTCCAGGTGACAGCAGTACGCTCCTCCTTTGTTTTTAGGGGATTGTTTTCTTTCTTGTTTTGCTACACTAAATTCTAGCAGCCGCTTCAGTTGTAACTCTTTGTATTACCTTTTACAGTCCTAGAGTGCCAAGGGTTTCATGAACCCCTTGCCTCTTCGAGATCTGGGGAAGAGAGAAGGCTCCATTGGTTCTTAGTATTGTGATAGCTTTGCTGAGCCAACAGTCATCCACGTGGCTGGCTGTAGTGGTAGGGCCTTCCTTTAGCTCCCATAGATGCTCAATTCCAGCACAGCTTTGTGCAGGATTTGCTGGCAAATCACCAGTTTTGTTACTTCTCTGAGACCTATAGGAGTGCATGCACTGCAGTGAAAGTTGGTTTTCTTTGCTGCTGTCTGAATATCTAGACATGGATGAGGAACTATGCCTTATACATGGTAGGTATCTACCCCTTTGGCAAAGGGATGTGATGTACTCAACTTGCTGCCCTTCCCCAGTTCTCTTATTTTAGAAACGTCATTCAGATTTCATTAGTAGTCATTAAAATAGACACCTGAAATGACTTGGAAGTGAAAGGCAATCAATAGGGGAACTGCAGAAATACTGAGCCTGTGCTTACTGTAAGCATTTAATTGCTGTCATGTTCTCCTACTGCTTATTTTGAATATAAGCCCTTCAGAGTAGCTTTGCTATGTGTTGAGTGTAAATGCAATGCTTATTAAAAGCTCTCCTTCAGTTGTTTGAAGCTAAGAATATCTGGGTGGGCAGCATATCTGAAATGCATATGCAAAACTGACCTTAAAGTTCTAAGTCGATTGTATCATTCATTTAAATGCAGAAGTTCTTGAAGAACATATAGTTAAACCTCAGAAGGCACTGTGGGATTCCATAATAGCATGAGACAATAATACATTCCTTGGTTTTTATTCTGATGTTTCTCGTTCTGAATTTTGTGGTTATTTTTCCTTCATCTATTTGACTATTTCATTGCCACTGTATCATCTGCCTCGATAAATTTTCATTGTGTGCTGACAGTGTGTTCCCAGCTATTGAGCTGGCTGTCACAAATTTTCTTAGATGTGAGGCTAACAGCTACACGAGCATGTTTTGAAAGCAAAATTCTTCATTGCTGTAGAGAAAAAAAGGCAAAGCAGTTTTTATCCACTACTAATTCTTTAGCAAATGTGAAACACGGACAACAAGGATTACATATGTTTGGGTGGGTTTTTGATCTTAGGGACATAGTAGATGACTGGGAGGGATTTCTTTTACATTTCCAGGAATTTTCAGCTCATTAAAATTTGGAAAATGTTTTGTTTTGGGTGTAACACGGGTTAATACTTTCAAAGTTGTCTGATCTTTTTTTTTAAGCTCTGGATTTTGAATTGCACAGGGAAAAGAAAACAGTAGTAAGTAGAAGTTCATCACTTGAGTAATATATAAGTAAGAATTGCATCATAGCCCTTAAAGGATCTGTTAACAATAGAAATATCAGATGCCTGTCTGCAAAGGGTGAAAGCATTGTAGTAATTTCAGACAGAAACCAAAACAGTATTATTTTTTCCACCCTCTCTCATCAAAGGTTGGAGTCCCTTCTGTATGTCATGCTTCAACTGGAAAATCTTGAGTGAGAAATGTATGGGCAAGCCCCACTCGGCACTTAAAATGTTGAGTGGAATTTTTAGGGAAAGCAGCATCTTCTGAGTGTAGAACTTGCGTGGGTTATTTAGCTGCCGACCAGAGAACACATTTGTTCATCATGGACAGCTTGAGAGTGGGACCTTTTAATTCTTGAAATTCCCCAAATTCCTTGGCCAGAAGACTTCAGCCTTCTTTGCCCTTGCAGTTCCCACTACTTTGTAGCAAACTGAAGGCAATCTGTACCTTCAGATTTATTTCAACTTTTCAGGTGCATCTGCGGGCCTTCCTGTGAATTAAGAAGTAGGGCATGCAATTATGTTGTCCCTCTCTTCTTCTATTCTGCTGCTGTAGTTCCTTTTCTTGACCAAAACCAATGGGGGGGAAGGTCTGTGGCTGCAAGAACTGGGCTCATAGCTACGTGACTTGATTTCCTGAAGTGCTGCAATGAGGTGCAGCTAGTGATAGAGGGGACATTGTTACTGCGCATGAACACTAACTTCAGTCCAACTAAAAGAGATGTTGAGACC
>PPHD01020206.1:0-13753 GCA_002909625.1 Bambusicola thoracicus
TTCTTCAAAGATTATATTCATTACGGTTCAAATAGTTGCATTTTAAATGTGTAAAATATGTCAGTTCTCATTACATGTATGTAATTATGTATATGACATTATGTTGAATCATCTCAAAACCAGAAAGAAGTCAATAAATGCTTTCTGAGGTGACTTATCTACATCCTCCGTAGATTGAATTAAATTCAGATTACTGCTGTCCTGTTTCAGACTTTACTTTTAAATGAAATACTTCAGCATTCAACAAATATTTTATTAGGAATTATATTATTGCAGTTGCCCATTAATTTTAACAGTTTTATTTCATTCATACATCAACTATTAATCTCATATCTCAGTTCTAACTTGTTCTGCACTGGGCCATGGGGAGGTGAGAAAGAGGCAGTGTAGAGTTCTTTCAGCATCTCAGTAGAAAGATGTAACAACAAATAGCGTAATAAGGTAATCACTTAAATAAGACAGAATAAGGAGAGGAATGTAGGCAGTGAGTTCATCCCTTCATATGCAGGGTGCCCTGAGTTTTTGCAGCATCAAATGTACCAGAATAGCTTTTCTCATAACACACTGCACAGAGCAGAGCTGATCCTCTGTGTGGAAAGTTCTCCCTTCTGGTCTCTTGAGCTGTTACATTTATTACTGTCTGCATAGTCTCCTTCTCATGATGAGATAGTATCATTATATTCTGCTAATAATAATCATAAAGGCTATACATCCTTATATATAACTTATATTATTGTGGTTCATTATTTTAATATGTTTAATAAGTTTTTGATATTATTTTAGATATCCTCAGTTTTAAGCCCCCAAAGACAGATATAAACATAGGAAATGTGCTTTTTAAATTGCCATTTGTTTTCCAAAATCTTTTAATTTTTTTGTTGCACAAATTGATGAGATGCTATCAATTAACCAAAATAAACTTTAGCATCAACATTTACAAGTAACAGGAATTTTACAGATGAAAGTATTCCTCAAGTGAGGCTCTCATGCATTAATGGCAGCTCAGATGATGTAGGAAATAGCCTGAGTTAGTAATGGCATAAGAAATGCTGTTCACATCCTACAGGCTTCGTAATCTGCTACAGATTCCATCCACTAAGCCAAATGGAAAAGATTCTTTCTTTATAAAGAAAACAAGATCTTGTCTTTGCCTTCTTTCAGTCATAATGGATAACTTAACAGAGCTTTTCCACTACAAGATCCAAGTTAAGGCTATGAAATTTAAACATTTCATTAATTTACAGGAAGCTATATAAAATTTTATCATCACATTACACAATAACTTTATAGCACAATAAAATAAATCATTTTATTGTCATTTTGGAACTTGTCATTTTGAGACAGTTTTAACAGATGCTTCTTAAGATGTAAAAGCTTGGACTTCCATTTGGAAATCCTCCTAATAGCTGGAAGGCTATTGTATAGGAAGTTGTCAATGGCTTGTGATGTTCCTACTGTCTCCTTTTTATTTTAATAATCTTCCAAGGCTTTTTGGCCAAGCTAATATCTCTGTTGTTTGGAAATTATTAGACAAACTATAGCCTGATGAAAAGTTTTAGAACTATTCCAAATGTTCATATTAAAGCAACACCGAGTCCCTGTATTATAAAAAGAGGGAGACGATTCATACAATCCAGTTTGAAAATATTAAAATTAATCAAAACATGGCATTTTAATTAAAAAACTATGGGCTTTAGTATGTGATGCACGCACAGCCAGAATTAGGGCAAACACAGCTTTATCAAAACATTGACATCCAAGAGCAGAACTGTGTTTCGGAGTTATGCTCTCTATTGAGAAAGCATGTTTTCATGACTGTTCTGGGGCTATCTCATCCTAGAGCACAAATAAATAAGGCTATAAGCATGCAGCAATCATACTTAGAAAAACAATTGTTATATCTACTAGAGAAAGAGCATATCTACTTTTATTCATTTTTTTTTCCTGAAAATAGTACATACATTGCAATACATTCAGATTCTTTATGTATATACACTCTAAAGTTTGACTAAAGGATAAATGGCTTCAGTACTACTTAAGAGTAATACTATAGAATACTACTTGGCTTCATAATTTGTTTCTGCAAGGTTCATAAAAAAACTAAATTCAAATCAAACCTTTATGTTTTTGAAGCAGCTTGGAGTAATTAAAGTGCAAGAAACATCTAGAGATAAAAACTCAAGTCCTGTACTCCCTCTTGTGGTAAACTTCCAGGAATATTAAATTTGTACGCATTCATATATTTAAGCATGCACACATACAAACCATTGTCTTTTTATTCTTTGTTTTTCCCTGATCATTGTTTTTATTGCATTTTTTCTGTTAATAGAGAAAAAAATTCTTTTTAAACTTTAAAATAGTTCTATCTTCCTCCAGGTTGTCTCAGAACACATATCATTTACTTTTATAAGTTGTTTATGCAACAATCAGGAAGGCCAACAGAATAGAAAGAAGATACAAGAAATGCAATGACAGAAAAACTAACACAACAGAAATTTATTATAAGGGAATAAAAAAGGATCACTCACCCATCTCTGAAGATCTAAAGTCACAGGGGAAATCTCTGCAATGGAGAGAACCCTCCCAAGTGGCAGTCACCCCTTAAATGGGGGGGGGTGTCTAAATGGGGTGCAGCCAGGCTCCTTCCCTTCCGGTCGTGCAGTTGAATTGCCTTCACCTGTGCTCCCAGGGCTGACTGGGTCCTTGCCCCAGGTGCTCAATTAGTGGCTCAGGCCGTGTCTCAGCAGTTGCTACATTTTTTACACGTTTTTTGCTATGTGAGCTTTCCAAATTCTGTGATGCAATTACTTGACTTGTATTTTGGGTACTATAGATTGCACTAGCTTAGGAGACCCTAATGGGTACTCAGTAAAACCATTGAAGTTTAGCTCTCACTTACTTGATTAAAAGAAAAAATTATTACATTACAAAGTCTGTGTAGTAATGGAGAAAGAGTTTCAGGGATGGTAAGTAGCTTTCCTGGAGCTTTTGCTATGTCATAGAACCATTTGAGTTAGATGGGACCCTTAGAAATCATCTAGTCCATCTCCCCTGCAATGAACAGGGACGCCTACAGCTAGGTCAAGGTGCTCAGAGCTTGGCCCAGCTGACCTTAAATGTCTCCAAGAACAGAGCATCTACCATGTCTTTGTGATTAATGCCATTTTCATTTAATTTCCTTCTTCTGAATTATAAGGCTTGAAGAGGTACAGCTCACAAAATTTCTAACTTCAGAGGAAATAAATGAAAACATCCTATTTTTATTTGTTTTTAGTGGAGAAAATAATCATTTACATTTTTAATTAGCAGCATTTGAAGAATGAGAAGGGAAACAGTCTTGAAAAAATGCAGATTACTAGAACAATATTGGCTATACGTGTGGTTGTCCTGAAATATTCCATACCTATTTTTCATCATGATTATGTCATGTTTTATACATTATTAGTGCTTAATAACTGTGGCAGTGCTTAATAACTGTGGCAATGGCAGACAGATGCCCCACTCATTATTTGTTTGTGATGATTCACCTAACATCTTGTTCTTGAGATTTCACTGAACCTTACCAAAAAACAGTTCTGAAGTTTTCTCTAATAGACACAGCTTGTATGTTTTCTTTTTCCATATAGACACTTACAATAAAGGAATAAATAAGAGAGGGCAGAATAAAACAAAAATAATTATTTCTGTTAACGTATGTCTTGGCCATTTGATATTTTCAGTGTTCTGGTTATTTTGAGTTCTTAGATGTTACCTTCTAGTGCAGTCAAAACAATACGAAGTTACCTGTACAGTAATTCTGTCCTTTTTTTCCTACCATGTAGAAAAGTGACAATAATGGAAGACCCTGACCAGAACATTCACCTGAAAAACCTCTCTCTTCAGCAAGCAAGCAATGAAGAGGAAGCCCTAAACTTGCTCTTCTTGGGAGACACTAACAGAATGATTGCTGAGGTAAGAACTGCTACAAATCTTAATTGACACTACAAGAATTATAGCATTTCTAAACATCTCCTCAAAAGATTCATATTTTGGAAGTCCTCAGAAATAATGGTGTAAACTCTTCCTTTGAGAGTGTATTTCCACAATGTAAATAAAAAAGCATTTCTCTGATTATAGCTTTCACTTTATTAAGAGCTTTGTTTTCCTTAGTGATTAGACCTGAATGGCGCTCTTTGATTAAATAATTCACTGGAATTGAAATAAGCAAAACAATAATGTGTTTTTTCATTTATAAAACATGGGCGGGTAGTGGCAATGGTAAGTGACAGCTTGAAGCAGTGACTGAGCACCTGGTGGGAAGGCAGGGCCAACCCATTGAAGCTCAGGTGTGTACAATGCCCCTGAGTGACTGGAAGGAGTAGAGCCAGGCTCCATCCCCTCCCAGACCTTATTTAAGGGTTGGCTGTGGAGGCAAGGGTGTTTTGCTGGAGACTTCTGTATGGCTGAGGCCTTCTGAAGGTAAGCAACTGCATTTTTTGAATTTCTTTGCTTATAGCTGTTACGTTTGAGTAAATCCTTGTTTACTGTGCCTTGTAACCTTGCTGCTCGGTTTTTGTTACTGCGCTTTCAATTGTGTTACAGCACTATCAGTGTGTGTTTACTGTGGTGCAGCTCATTGCATTTTAGAATCTGCCATTTGTTGTTTTTGTTTTGTTTTTTTTTCCTCTCTCTGACTGAAGAAATATATAGTAAGCTAATGAGGGGAAAGAAATTTGAAGTATGGGGTTGAATAAGTAGCTCTCTGCTCTTATTGGGTGAACTAGCAGCCAACAACACAAGTGAAGGTATGTTTGAATGCAACTTGCAAATGGTAATAAGCTTTTTTTTTTTTTCTTCAGAAGCCTGAAAACCTGTGGATGCTACTGATAGAAAATTCACTAACGTGAATGTCTTGGCTTAGCAACTGTTATGCTGTTTACACTTCTGTTGCAGTTTGATTTTTTTATTATTATTATTGCTAACTATATGCAGTAAAATTGTCATTGGTGTTATTTCATTCTGAGCGGTAATAAAAAAATATTTAGCAGCATTCTGAAAGAATACTTTTTTGGAATAGCTATCGCTTATTGTAGCAATGTGCACTTAATTTTGTGTAGACGCTATCGTGATTCTAAACAATATTCTAATTAGGTGGGTTTCATTGTAGAGGTATTAATGTGGTCTAACTAGTGCCAAATTGTTTTTTATAGCCCACTATGAGACCAATGCATTGTTCTAGTTCAGATGTGTGCTACAGGCTGTGGAAATGGAGAAAAATAAAACAAAGGAACCTGAATACATAAACAAATCTTAATATAAAAATCCAAATAGAAAATCTTTCTTTTATATTCTGTCAGGGGGCAATGGGAAGAGAACAAACTCAGAAAATTGATTATTCTGTTGGCTGCTATTTCAACTGAATAAGCTTGATTGTTCTTTCATTTGTTTGATTCCTATAAAGTGCAGTCTCTTGTAACATTTGGAGATATAATTTATTAAAAAATATGGATTTATTTATATTTCCACTGTTAAGTCAACTTCATGATTTAGATAGCTCCGATACAAGCAAATCAGGGGTTCTAAAAGATAATTTGTGTATATGAGTCTCATGGTAGCAAACGCATCTTAAAAAGCTCATTTAGTTTTCAGTTATGTTCGCAATCATTCATTTTATTTTTGTATATATATATTATTAATATGCTTTCAGCTGAAATGCTCTTTTCTAGTATCTTGAAACTGGAAGCTCTTGTCACTGTCCTTTGGAGAAATATGCTGAACCTCTGTAATTTAATTATTTCTTAGTTCTTTTTAGTATTTCTCTTAAGACAGCAGAATAAGGTAGAGACAGTAGCCTTCCAGGGGCATGTATCAATTTCAAGACATTAAAATCTTTTTGTGAGATTGGCACTTCCGAATACCACAGTTTGTGGGTATGTTTAGCATTTGTTTTTCCTCTAATGAAGGATCACTTCATTTTATTGTGGAAGGAAATGTTTTACTCCACAGTTGTATAACTACAGTACTCAATTGTTTAAATTTGGAAGACAGTGTATGCTGCACAGTATTTGTTCTATCATTTAAAATATTTAAAGTACTCATGGGATAAGCAGTAAGTTTTTGGCAATGTCTAAATTTTTTTTTTCCAAGAAAGAATAAAACTTTAAAACATTTAAAGATAGTTATGGGGACTGACTTGTGACCTGTGAATTGGACTAATTTCTTTTATGTTTACTATCCATCAGTATTCTCAAGAATACTGATCTGGCTGTGTTTGAATTCATTGCTTTCTAGACGAAATATGAAAAACAGGGTTTGAACATGTGAACAAACCAGATTTAGTGACACTTGCTAAACAAGTGTGTTATACAAGTTAGAGCTTCATTCTAGAATGAATTAGAATTTTCTGCTTTCCAAGATTGCTCATTGGTATCAGTTGGTAAGTTATTTCTGCTCTTTCAAATCTACTGTATAGCAACATCAGTAGCAAATGGTATCACCATTTCAGCACAGGTGCTTTCATTTCAGTGGTAAAGCAATTACTGTGTCATACATGTTGCTTTGAGTAGTCCTTAAAATGCTCTGGGATTTGTATGGATAAAAGGCATTGTATAATGCAAAAATTATTCTCACTGGGAAATAACAAGTACCTAAAGCTACCTCAGTTACCATGCTCTAAATGGGAAACTGCACTTGTTGCAGTTATGCAATGGTAAGGTGTAGAGCATTGGTTTTCAAAATCGGGGAGCCAGATAACATTTACTTTCTTTATATTTTCATAGCAATAAATTTGCAATTGTAACTATGTAAAGCATACCTAGATATGAATACCAAAATTCCCCTTCACTTGAACTGTATCAATCAAAAAGGGAACTAAAGAAGTACTAAGATCCCCTGCATCTACAAATTATGAAGGCAGGAACTTCCTATTCTTGGATTTATGAATTCTTCTATATAATATTGGTCTATAGAAATCTGTAGGGTTAGGCAGATATACTCATTGCTTCCCAACACAAGACTTTCTGCTTCTTTCACCTTGCAACCTGTACTCTGCTATGAACTAACAGTGTAAAATTAGAATATTTTAAGGATGAATTTCAACCAGAAAAACAGGCAGCGTTAAGCTGCTTTATTATCAACCTGTGGTACACAGCAGCTATTTTCTTGCTATCTGAACTGTAAAATATCTAAAGCTGTCAGAATTCCTTTATTCAGCAATCCATCTGATAGTATCTAGAGGCCAGAGAAAGTCTGTTTGATATCTGCTTTGGATGCTGTCGGTGCTATCTCTTTCTACTAGCCCTTGTTTGAGAACTTGATGATAAAAAAAAAAAAAAAAAAGCACTGAGGAGAAGTAAGAACTTGTACCTTTTCACTGAGGCATTCTCTCGAGAAAATGGGACTATTCCCATAAACAGAGGAATCAGCCTTCTTTCATTTGTTCATTGGTTATTCACTAATTCACTCATACAAGAAAACTATATTCTCTTCAATGTCTAAACAGTTTGATTCAAAGAAGAAAAGATTCCACTGAAGCAATATTAACCAGCCAATCATAGATAGTTTTTGATATGGGCTGAATGACTACATTTATACCTCTGAGTTCTTTTTGTCTCAGCTGTCCTGAACTCTTCTGTGTTTTCTCTGAGAGTATTTGGCAGCCGTAATCAATACATTCTTCCTGACTATAGCAGTTTATGCAGGTCTAATGCTTGTTTTCACACAGTCTGTTACATATTTTTTTTCTATTTAAGAAACTTTCTCCTTCTTAGGAACTCAGTCACTAAGGACCCTAATAAGGCCAGTGGCCTCCAGGTTTCTTACTACCCTTTCTATTAAAAGCACTTGTAATACCAGCTTCAACAAACAAAAGATTGGGAAATGCATAAATTCTTCTAAGGTAGATAAAAATTGGAGTAAGATGGATTACTTGGGCTGCAACAGTTTCTGGACTTTTCATGAGATGTTATTGCTTGACAGAAACATCCAAATTGGATGCTTCTTGCAGTTTGGTTGTGCAGTAGGTTTTCATTTAATTAGAAACCACTTTTTTTATAACTTCTGTATGAATAGTTGTAATGTATGGAAGTTATATGACTTAAAACGTTTTATTTAATTTCAACAGACCCAGGTATACCCTGATCTTGTTGAGAAGATCACTAGGTTGCATGTCCTTGAAATCTGGCTTGTGTTTATTTTTCCATCATCAAACCAAACAATGTTGCTTTATGAAAATGTGATCTTGAAAGATGTTACTGAATTCCACAAACGGGTGGCAACAGATGACCTGGTATTAATCCCTTTGTATTTTTTACGGGTATCACAAAAAAATCTGAAGACTGCTTATGTGGTTTATGATGTCACAGAATTCATGGAAAAAATTATTTCTGTATAAGTAACTGCAGCTCATCTGTTATTCTATATATAGCCTTCACAATAGCAACCATCTGCTGAAAGTCAGTCCATTCCGCTCTCCTTTTTTTCCCTTCATCACATCAAATTAGTGTGAGTATGATTTCATATACATATGTTTGGAATACTGCTAACAAAGCCAAAACGATCTCCAAAAGCCACTGTAGGAACCTTTTAGTAAATTCTGAGACACTGTCCGGAAGATCTTGTTTGGTTTTGTTTTCAGTTTTCAAATTTCCTGAACAGCTGAGTCATGATAGTCAGAAATTGCATCTATGACTGTAAAAAATAAAATGAAATAAGTGACCTTAATTTTGGACTGAAAACATTGACATTTCTTTTGCTTTGTGCTTTTCATGTACTTGTATAGTAAAAGGGGAATTCAGTAAAATATTGTTTCCTTCATGATTACGCTGTGATAAAGCAACAGTGTTTGCTTTGATACTAGAAAGTATATACAAGAGAGATTTTTGAGAGTATGCAGCCCGATCTTTTTATTTACGTGCTCAGGGCACACCTGTGTCTGCTGAAATTGAACGAACTGTTATCTGTTTAAATTTGTACTGCCTTACTCTTCCTGTGAGAGTTCTTTACGTTTCCTTTCTATGAGAACAGCAAAGTGGAGATAGAAACAAACTGTAAAAATGTGCATCAGTGTACTGATTAAAGCATGGTACTACTCTGAAGAAGGACTGTACTGAAATAGTAGTTTAGAATTCTAGGCAATGAATTCCTAACCGGCTTCATTTTACATTTGGGGAAAAAAAAAAAAAATGAGAAGAAAGCAATGGGATATCTAATGACCAATCCAGCAGAACCTACTCTTAACATTAAAAATCAAGTTGTATTTTGCCACAGACAATAAATTCCTCATAGTGCAAATCTTATACTGCACTAACATTTGTAATTCTGGAACTTGATGTCCAGAGCTGTTTTCCTTCTTCTTAACTTCATTTGCCTCTGCTGGGGTTAAACAGATATTACTAAAAGTATATATTGAAATACATGAGTTTTTACTGCCCAGTCAAACTGAAGAATGCTTATTCTGAAGTATGATGACTTCTGCTTCTTGCGTGCTTTCAGCAGCTTTTCCTCATCTCTTGTGTTTCCACAGCTAGTCTCATGCTGATATTTAGTCTGGCTTACACTTGTCTGTACTGCAGTGTGACACGTGCAATGACTGTAATGAAGAATGTCCTTAAATTTTAATTCTCCTGAGTTTTCAGAGCTGGAAAAATAAAATATCTAATCCTGCTTTGCAGAGCTGCAAATAGTAAAATCATAGCTCTCGTAGTAAAGTAAGCAAAACTGGCTCTGATCTTTCATGGAATCAGAATTAGTGTATAAACTGTATTTCAGCTATTCTTAGGAGTGCTTTCTTGCTTTTCAAACTTGAAGTACCTATACCTTTCCCAGAACCTATGCCACCACTTGCTGCCCCTTCATTTGTTTAGCTTTGCCCCTGAAGGCATTGTATCACGTAGCAGTACTCTGATACTCTATGCAGGATTAGGAAATGATCCTTAGAAATCTGGAAGTAGAGCCAGTGGTTTGCCTTTATTTTTACTCCAAAATTCCTTATCTGTATTAACTAAATGACCAAAACTTTTCTTGCTCTGACTTTCACCCTGCTAGGAAATACAGCTAAGGCTGTAACTTTATTACAGATGTTTAAGCTTACAGCACTGGTAAAATTATTCCTGGTCACTACCTACTTGTTCATACATGCTGTGCTGCCATTTTCAACTATTCTTGTAGAAATACTTTGTATGTCTACAATGTGACTGCATGAAGAAACTGATTCAGGTTAAATGTCTGTGGTTTACAGACGTTTCCTTTTTTTTTTTTTTAACTGGATCAATTCCCAAAACCAGTTCAGTTATGCTGGCACCATTAAGGAGCAGAAAGCTGCACCAGGACTGGAGACAGGTGCTGGGAAACTGAGCTGGAGCTGATTTAACCAAGAGGTATAGCTATTCATGCTATTAGGAAGGTTCAGATTGCAGTATTTCTGTTAAGAGCTATTTTTATCAAATTAACAAAAAATCTTGTTGATGGCAGGCTATTTGAACATCTAGCATGCTTCATATCAAAGCAGAGTGGGGGGGGGGATGGAGATGTAATGTGTTGGCATATGTATTCTGAATACCGAGATACGCCTGGAAAATAGTTGCTCAGTATAACAGAATTAACATACAGACAAGATTGAATTGTGGAATTTCATCAGAACTTCTCACACACTTTTAAAAAAAACTGTAAGTTTAAATTTAGTTGTTAACTCAAAATAATGTTATTTGTTTATTTATTTGTTAATTTACTTTGCTACCTTTATTTTTTTTTCTTTTGCAAGTCAAATATTTATACCATGATAATGTTTTTGTGATTGTGGACTGTTTTAGCAAAGAGTTGTTAGGATAGCATGATTAGGTCATGGTTGGGCTTGATGATCTTTAAGGTCTTTTCCAACCTGAGTGATTCTGTGATTCTATATTCTTATACTTGTAACAGTTTATAAAAACATGATTTGTATGGCAGATCTTTAATCTTAATTCAAATATGTCATTTGCAAATCTATTTGCTGTTTATAAAATGAGCATAATAAGATTTTCTTGTTTATTTCCAACAGCAGCTTGATACAACTAAGAGGTTTTAGATATTATTAAAAGAAAGATGCATGTGTGATGGTATCTGATCATTTGAAGTCTAAAGATGAATATGTGCAAGTTGCTTTCAGCTTTCTGTTCACCATTTCAAATACATTAGGAAACTACTAAAGAAAGCAAGGAGTGAGTGTCTAAAAAGTGGCCAGTAATTTCCACATCTCTAGCTAGAGAGGTAGGTCAGGGGCTATATGAATATATATAAATACATATTTGAAGGTTGAACTCGATGTACACTAGAGATTCCTTCCAGCCCCTATAATTCTGTGATTCTTTAATATAAGTATTTGAAGCTAAACCTTTTGTGAAAATTCAGTCATGCCATGTAAACTTGTAAGCTGGCCAAGTTAATTTTTTTGAAAAAATAATGAAAATTTTTGTCTAAAATTTTACAGAAATTCTATTCTTAGCTATGCTGATTTCTAGCAAAATGAGCAAAAAAAAAAAAAAAACAGTTAAAATGAACTAGTTCTGGTGATGATATTAAAAATCAGAAGCCAGGTTTTTTGCGATGTCAATAGAATATGGAAAAGGTTTGGCTGCTTGGGAGGAGTATAGAAGTGAAGTCAGATTGTGCACAGATATAACAAGGAAAGCTAAGGCCTGCTTGGAATCAAATCTGTCAAGGGTGATCAAGGGCAACAAGAAGGTGGTCTTTAGGTATGCGAAGAGAAAAAAGAAGACAAGGGAAAATGCTAATTTATGAATGGTAAAGCATTTTCATGATCCTGAAAGTTTTATGGAAAGGAGTTTTAACAAACAAGCTGACCTGCTTTCTGTATCTCTCCAGATGTGTTTATTATGCATTTTAGCTTTCAAAGAATATTTAACATTCAAACCTGTTTGAATGTAAGAAAACGGAACAAGAAGGAGGGGAGGGAAGAAAAATTTAAATGATATCAGGGCAAAAGGTAACCTCTTGGTGATCATGAATTATTAAACTGCTCTCTGATCTATATGCCCTTTACTAGTAGTATTCCTCAGTATAGTGATGCCAGCTGCTTTGTTTATGTCCTCAGTGTTAGAACAGCTCAGAAGAAACAACTGCTTGCTTGCAGTACAATCTGTCTCAACTAAAATTATCCAAGCACTTGACTGGAAAGTGAGTGTTGGGTAAATCCTTCTGGGTTCTTGCACGGTTATTATAGTATATGTATTATCATACATTAGATAATTACAATTTCCTAATTTTAAAGGTATGAAAAGTAAAATGGATACATTAAATAAGCATTAAGTACTCTCAATTGTCTTTCATTGTAGACCCCGATGAATCAAGCCTCAACTCGATCTCACTGCATTTTCACTATTCACATCTCTAGTAAGGAACCTGGATCTCCAACTATCCGACATTCCAAGTTACACTTAGTAGACCTTGCGGGATCAGAGCGTGTTGCGAAGACTGGAGTTGGAGGTCATTTATTGACAGAAGCCAAATATATCAACTTATCATTACATTATTTAGAGCAGGTAAAGTTCAAACAGCATGAAGCTGTTTTCTTCTACAATGCCAGTGAACAGTGTTTAGTGTGTTTTTCATATTGGTTTCCATGTTCAGTTGATCAAGACTGTGTATTTGCTGCAGCTTTTTTAAAAAATGCTTGAGTTGATCATTCCTCATCTGAGATAAAATATATTCATTTATTTAAATCTTAGTAATTAAAACACAGCTATGTTAGCTATACAGGCAAGAACAGAGAATCTTGAGCACACTGCATAACCTATAATAACTGATGGTAAGTGTCAGATCTTATTTTTTGCTTAATACTTTTCCTAAATGTTTCAGTAAAGCTAAGCTATTTGTAAATGATTGTAACTCCTCTCAGCTGTTATGCTTCATTTAAGGTGCAATTTTACAAAAAGTGATCATGTATTTGACAGCTTTCAGATTTAGCAGATTGATGAGGTCTTAAAGTGGTTTATTTCACTCAGTTGAAATGAAACTCTGTGTTAAACTGTGATTTAAATAATATATTACAGTTATGATTAAGTAGTATTAAGGTCTGTTAAGATAAGACCTAACAGTATTAAAAATAATAATAATCTTTTTTTAACACTGGAATCACAAACATCCTTTTAAATCATTTCAGAATAAGGCAATTATTTGGTTACCACATCTTGTTGGCTGTTAGAAGATTCAGGTTGGTTCAGATTCTGGATAATGTCACTTGGTTAAAGAACACAATTTCCTTATCCTTTATATTTGCCTGCCTTTCTTTTACAGATTTCCTGGCTGGATTGTGAAATAGATTTAGTGTTTTTTTTTTTTTTAGGTGAGGTTTTACCTAAAGGACCTAATGCCATCATCTCCTGAGTTATGTGACTCTTGCATGTGACAGTGCAGTGGCTTCAGCATCATGAGAGATATGTAGCTTTTCAGGACAGTGTAGGAAAGCTCAAATTCTTCCTGAGCTCCAGACTTTCTGCATGAACTTCAGCAAAAATTGAATTTCCTTGTAACACAGTTGCTGTTATTAACAGAAATAAGATCTCTTCCCTCTGGCTCTTATCCATATTGCCAATTTGGACTGTTATCTCTGTATGGTAGAATAGAGTGTTTACCTATTAATGTATACTCTATATTAGTATAAGTTAATACAATATATATGTTAGTTTACAATATTGCTTACTATGTAAGATATAGTTTCTTTCTAATGAGTTGTAGTGCACACAGTTTTAAAATTTGGATCCAGGAAAGTGTTCTCAGA
>PPHD01020207.1:0-11674 GCA_002909625.1 Bambusicola thoracicus
CCCACCTACAAAGAGATCTACTCTTAAATTTCCATGCTTCCTGGAGAAATAGCTTAGAAATAAAAGGGAGAGGGTTGGGGTTCTTCCTATCTTTCTACATGTCTGTGTTTTAACATTTACTCTTAAGTTCTCAGCCTTTTAAACACAGCTCTGCTGTGCATTCATTCATATGTTTAACTCATATTTTGAGTGATGTAGTAATGAGGGGGTTCTCATGTAGCTAGCAATCAATTCTGTCAGAAAATCTTAAATAACAACCCACTTCAAAACCTCCCACGTTTGCTAGAACTGTAATTTCTCACAACCTAGTTTCAGCATAGTCTCTATTCAAAACCAGTAAGTAAAGCACGATTTAAATAACTTTCTTAGCTCTCTCCATAGCTTTGTTTACTTTTGTTGCTGCAATACTCTCCTTACGAGAGCAACAATAACAAAAGACAGATTCCTAGAAAGAGGCACTTTTTGGAGGGGGAAATTGAGGATTGAAAGTACAGCCTGTAACAATTGTATGACTTAGTAGTAACAGCAGGAAATCCAAGAAGTACAAACATGACATACATAACTAAGCTAAAATCTGGCACAAGCACTGGCTCACTTCACATATCATAGTTTACCAGTCCTGGTTCTAAGCCTGACATGTGACTAAATTCACATAACCAGGGCACACTGAAAAAGAGTCATATCTCTGAAAGAAAAAAAGTGATGACCTTCATCAGTGGATGCAGAGATGTTATGAGATGTTGTTAGAAGGCGCTTTGAGTCAACTAGATGTTCTTCAGAGGATTCATAAATTCTTTGTGTTCCTCTCCTTCTCTTCTGGTATAGGGCTGAAAGCAGTTTTCTCTGGACCATTTAATTACCGTGTCTGTATATGCTTGAAGGACTGCTAATTCATGAGCCGCTAAGTCTGATTTATGGTGCATGACGTCACTACTGCTAGATAGAAGAATAATGTAAAGGAGTGCTTCATATTGTAGTAGCATTAAAGTTTATGTAGTGGAATTAATAATATTCCTCACAATTTTCTTCTTTCTCTTGGACTGTGTTAGATCAGCTTCATTATGTTTACATGAAAACTAGACCAAAAAAAAATGGAATTTTTGTGGATTTCCTTTTATATACACTTTCTCTTACATACACTTCATGTAAAAATAGCAAATAACACAAAATAATCCAAACTCTCCTACTCTAGAATCATTGTTACTGCTGAAGTTTACATCAGTAAATATTACATACGGTTTTATTGTCAAAATTTTAAGAGATCTTGGCAGTTAACAACTATGACATCCCACACTGCAAAGGCCACAGAATTTCAAATAGAAATTCTTGTCCATGTGTATAGTTTCTAGCTGAGCTACAGTGGAATGTTTGGGAAAAATCTGTGTACTTTAATCACCTCCTTCTACTGCCATGCCAAAAAGGGCCTAGTGCTCAAAAATAATACATAAATTATATTAATGAGCCTCTAAAGAGAAAGATTTTTCTTAAATAGCTGTGAGTTTTGGGAATTAGCAGATGGGGCCAACCTACCTTCTGAATAAGGTGAGTACCCATCTGGCAGAACCAAAAAGACAGCATTTCTAAATTGAATTAAGCACTAGATACTGAATGATCATTATAGCTATCAATTTGCTGTGGTGGATCTGGAAATCATTTTGTTCAGAATGCTGAAATAGGGAGAGTTGATCTTGACTGCTGCACATTAAAAGTCAACAGAACACAAGTCTTAAACATCATCATTGCATCTGAAAGAAATGTATTTTTTTTTTCTAACTCTTGTTGTTAATGGAACTTTGATGCTGAGGTCTGAGGCATCAAAATTACATCAAGATCCAGCAGCAGCCAAAGATCTGTTGCATCTCAGTGATACGATTTTACAAAGATTCTTCTCAAGTGATCCTTCTGCTACAGCAAAGACAACTTAAAATAAGCCTAAAATATTAGTGTTCAAGTTTATATAGTGGAATCAATGCTATTCTTCTCAATTTTCTTGTTATCTGTTGGACTCTACAGGTGAGCTTCTTATGTTTACACAGCACAAAACATCTTACTGCTGTTATGCAGAAGAAAATAAAATTGTAAGCTCCAGAGAGGTTGGGATAAATATCACAATTGTTTCCTAAGACATATTTGAAAGAAAAACAGCCCCTCTGCTGAAACCAAGCAAAGAAATTCTAGTTAATCTCAAATTAAGAGAGCTTTTTGTTTACTGTGGTCCAAGAAGTACAGGAAACATGGGACTGTATGGAAAGCTAAGCGCATGTCCCTGAAAACTGAAAAGGGAATCATCACAAACAGAAGGAATGAGCAGTAGCTTTGTGAAAAATCATTATGTTGGAGGAACATCCAATAAAACAGGGAGCAGCAGTGATGGATATTGACTGTTATTTCCCAGAATATTTAGGTAATAATCAACACTGATGTAAACAAGAGGAGCCAAATACTATTCACATTATCTGTTCAAACTCCTGCTCTTTCACAACATTATTCAAAATTCCATTATCTTAAGTGTTCACCAGCAGCTTCTCATTTTTCGGTCTGTTTAGATAGAGGTCTTTTACAGCAAAGATATTTTATATTTAAGAACAAAACTGTGTTGGAAGGTATGGTCTTTTAGGAAATACATCTCATTACTCAGGTTCCTCTACTTTCAGCTTTGTACAGTCTTCAGATGAGTCTTTGTAGAGTCTTCACATTAGTGACATATACTGCAAAGGCTAGCAAATCTACAGTACTGTATCCATACTATGTTCACAGGAAGCGGAATAGCCTATTTTTCTTAAGTCTTTGTCCTACCAATATCATAAGTGATATGGGTGACTGCTAAAGCATACTTGAGCATATTGAAGATTTTGTTCTGATATTTATTATCAGCTCCCTGTCATAGGAAGGCAAAGCAAAGAACAACTGAACATCAAGATTTCTAGTCATATCTTCAGATCAGTATTCCAGCTTGCTGAAGAAATTGTTTTGTACACGTACATTAACATACAATTCACACAGCTGTACCAATGCGCTAAAAAAGGACCACCATATAACAGTTTGTATCTGCATATATAAATTGTAACATTAATTCTTTAAAGTTCAAATCTTATGAATGTGATTAATTTTCTACTGCTATGACTACATAATTATTTGGCAAGTAAATATCATATCAAGGCCAGAGGAAGACTACTTAAAGAATAAAAATTGGAGGCTACAGGCAAAGACAAACATATAAAATCCTTGCAAAGTTTTACATAAGCATACTGTTTTCAGACATCATTGTTTAACCCAATGTAAGACTACAACTCTTTCATCTAGAAGTAGGTATTTGTATCTTCTGAAAAATCTAAATCATTCCGCTCATTTAAACACATATCTCATGAAACATGTATACACTTACAGTGTTGACTGGATGTATTCAGGATTCAGTGAGAGCTCCAGCTCAGTTCAAGGCACCCTTGTCTTCCTGCATGCTGTGTAAGTTGCTATCCCAACAACAACAACCCTACTTGAGGGGGATTTAAGTGGCTACAGGACCTTCATTGTAAGGCACACAGCTGAGCCTAGCTGAACAGCTGGAGAAAGTGTAGCTAATTACATTAAATGCTTCAGCCAAAGGGAGTTGAATCTCCACCTCCACCTGTGGAGGTGACTTTAGAGGCGAGCAATGTATGTTAGAAATACAATTCAGAATTCTCAGAACAACATCCAATTTAAAAAACAAACAAACAAATGGAACAGAAAGCTTCCCATTGGTATCATAAAAACAAACTCACTTGGGAAACAAGAGCCTTGGGGAACAAGAGCTCCAGAGACAGCAATCTTTTTGTTACATTAGTTGAAGACTTGACTCCTGAGTTTACATATGTTCGCCAGATTGTCTTCATACTCTGGAATTGCTTTCTCTACCAGAACTGATGAGTCTTTCCCATGGGCACAACTGCTTGGCAACTCACTGTTAAAGTTATGGTTCAAGCCAGTTCAGGATTACAAGAAAGACAGTTACCAAAGCAGCAGTGCAACTTTGAAGCTAAAATTCAATTTCTTAGCTGGGGTCAGAGTGGCAGGTACACAAAACTGACTTATGCCATAGTTATCCTGTAAACGATTGGTGTGCCTCAAGAAATGTTTTTGCCAAATGCTGAATTGTCCCCATAAACTGGTTTTAAAGTAGATCATTGGACCCTAACTGCCACCTTTCCATCATGTACAAAGGGAAGGATATCATAGTACATCACAAGTTCCTTAGATGTGTGGACGCGAGAGTCCTTAACAACTAGAACATGTCTCAAACAGAGCCAGATAATCACATAATAGTCTACATAGATGATTCATTTTTTTCTGAAGAAACAGTAAAAGAAAAAAAAAGTTAATCACAGTACTAAATTACATATTAATAAAATGATTTTTATTTCATGAAATCTTGTAGTGCTGATAGAACAAGAGAAAATTTAAAAGCATATTCCTCCCTCTGTGGTGAGTAAAGTAAACCTTTATGACCATTTAAGAGTGGAAAACATGTTTGTCAACACTCCAACTCTTTCATAAGTAATTACTCTTTGTGTTTCTTATGTTGGTGGCAGGTGTAAGAGCTCATCTTTTCAGGTAGTAATCTGCTTTTAATTAAAAAATATCATTTTGGCTTTCAATTTTTCTGTGTTTGCAAACTAATTTCCTTCAAATTTCAAGTACTTTTTGTATTACGTAGAAGACAATTCATATAAACTGTTTAATTTAATGGAGCTTTGGAGGGATGAATAATTACAAGGGTGACACGTTCTGCAGGGAGAGATAAATCCTAATGCAAATTCTAACTCTGCATATACACAGAGTCCGTCCCAAATTGTAAAGTAAATCTTCATTGAAGGATTACCTTTTTTTTTTTTCAAACAATGTCTCCTAACATCCTGATACAAAATCTGATCTTCTCATTGCCTATATTTATACCAGTGAACTTTAGACCAAGCTAAAATCTGAGCAAAATAATTCAATGTTCTCTAGTCATCTAAATCATCCTACTATTCCACAGCTTGTCTTTGCTGATCCTTATATTTTCACAATTCACTTGCAACAGAAACTCCACACTGCTTTAAAATATCTGCTCCCTATCTGTACTTTATTCTATCTAACCTCCTCTATTTCACCATTTAAGTTCACTTCATCTAAGTGTTACCAGCTGCCTATACCCAGCAGGGATCCCAGAGAACTTTATCAGTTGTTGGCAAAGAAATACGAATTTGGGAACCCCATCAGAAAAATGACTAGTATGGGGACATCAGACAGCACTCAGGAATGAGACCAGCTGGGTTTAGGGTACATAGAAAAAGCTTTCAGGTGTACTTAATGCAGCATCGGTCAGAAAATCGTCCTCTTTTTTCTACCAAAAGAGATGCATTTTCTTGTAATCTGTTCTCCTAATTATTCCAGTTCAATGAGCAAACTCCACATTTAAGGCTCTTCTAAAGATTAATAAGAACATGTTCAGTGAAGTGCTTTGCAGAGAGACCAGCTCAGGCCTGGGTTAGAAGCATAGCTACATTAGCATCAAGTTCCACCAGGGCTCATTTCTTTCTCAGAAGTTTAATTTAGCCTGAGCACAGCAGCACCCTCCCTTGACTCCTCTGCTTTTAGCTCCATGGATAAGTTGGCTGTCTTTCAAAGCTACTGCACTGCAAATTGTAGCCACACCCAAGTCCTTTGTAAATCTGCTGCTTATTAAGATATGTAAATGGAGAATCCCATCTTCTTCCCTCCAGGGTTCTCCAAGCACTACAAAAATGACCCTATGTTTTTTTCTTCATGAGCCACCACCTACTCCTTTTCCCTTAAGCTGCTAAATACGTAGCTAGTAGTGCTGTGCTCACTTTGTATACAAAGCACTCCACAATGGTTTGGAAAACATCACACATTGCTCCCAAGCACAGCATGAAGGAGCCATGATGAGGCAGTATGAGATAAATGCAAGAGGTAGAGGTGTGAGACAGAGAGTAATTTAACTGCTTTAAATTGTCTACCATTGTAGCTAATTTCTATGCACTGAACATAATGGGACCCTGAGGTGATTGACCTCATTAGAATAAGATCTAGCCTTTGTCAGTAACTCCTCAGTAAGGCTATGCATCTCCTTCTGCCTTGATGCCACTGACCTTATATGAACCCATTGCTTTACAGAACCCCATTCTAACTCTTGCATGGACAGCCCTGAAACAAAACTAATGCTGACAGGGCTAAAATCTCTCCAGCACATCTTTCAGAACACTTGGACAAGACAGAGGCTAAAAGTAGAATGTCTTTACCCAGTCAGAGTGGAAGCCATCTCTAAGGAAATTAAAGGTTAGCTACTGATGATTGTTACTATTATTTACAATCTCTTGCTAAATAACATCCTGTTGTGCTTTTGTTTATTTTGCTAAATCCATCAGCCTAGCTGCTACAATTCTCACTCAGACTGTAAGGTTTAAAGAATTTCTTTTGATCTGCTACGAAAAAGTCAATCTTGAAACAAAAAGATTTTTTTTTCCTGGAGGTTGGAGGAAATGAAAAGTCTGATAAATGCTTTAACTGAAGGCTTCACATATCAATCAAAACAGCAGTAGGGAATTTCTGCCCATGCAGATGGGAGCATGTTTATTCCAACAACATCACCAAGGCCAGCTATGTAGACTCCGAGATTTAAGCAATTGGACAAAAGAGATTATTCAAAAACAAAACCCCCCAAACAAAACAGAAGAGTCTTCTTGTTGAATTTTACCCAGCAGACAGCTAGGAACCACACTGCCCTGTCCAGAGTGAGCTGGGGAGAAAAACAGTAAGAAAAGAAAAAGAAAAGGTAGAATTCCTGGGTTGAGATAAATACCACTTAATAGACCAGAAAAGGAAGAGTTAATAATAACAGCAATAATAATGAATGATTATACATTATGTAACTGTGCTATTATTATTATTAGTTATTCAAAACAAGTGATGCACAACGTGATTGCTCACCATTTGCTCACCAATACCCAGTCAGTCCCCAAGAAGCAGCATCTCCCCAGCCAACTCTTCTCAGTTTTATTGCCCAGCATGACGCCATATGATACGGGACATTCCTTTGGGTCAGTTATCCTGCTTCTGTCCCCCCCCGCCCCTTCCTTGTGCATCCCCAGCTCACTGCAAGGTAGCACAAGAAGCTGAACAGTCCTTGGCTCTGTGCAGCACCGCTCAGCCACAACCGAAACATTGGTGTGATATCAACATTGTTTGTCTCCTAAATCCAAAACATTGAGCTATATCAGACTTTGTGAAAAAACTAACTCTATTCCAGCCAAAACCAGGATACTTCTCCATCAGATATTTCAGAGAATCACAGCCTAATTCCTATTTACTCAATTTCAGAGGCCAACCTCTGTGTGGTTGTCCATCCACAGTTCCTTTCAGTTCATGGAAAAATGAAGGCAAATACAAGAACTGTAACAGTTCTGCAAATACAAGAGTGGTTGCCACACAATTTCTAATAATCATTACCAGTACTGAGTTCATCTTCAGTCAAATCACTTTACTAGACAGTACTCATATTTTGCCATATCCCCACTACCCTGACTGCAGCTAAAATGGATGACTTTACAACATCTTTACCATGTGCTGAGATAACACATTTCATTTTGCAGCAGGTTGAGTCTTAATGTGTGTGCACATCAGTGACTGCAGAGGTAGCGTGCTGTGGCTGCTCAGTCACTCTGTAGTCACTTATCCATAACAAATAGCTTATCTACCCAGCAAATTTTTCTGGAGCAGATGTTTTTTATTGACTTGCTGCATGAACACTTCTGTCAAGATTGTCTATATGCTTAATCTAATTTTTTATCAAATTTGATTAAGTTAGATTAAATTAATATAGATTAAATTAATTAGACTACATCAATCTAATTTTTAAAAGTCAGTTTTATTCTAGCATAAAAACACTGAAAATGAGTTAGCAAACATAATTTTCCAAGCACTGCTCAGACCATGACTGTGATCACTGTTCACCTTTCACTGATGTAGTCATTCTGCTAAATCAAGGCACGTAAAATCAGTATTCCCAGTTATGACTAATTAAGAAAATCTATTCTCCTCACGCTAACCACCTTTCAAGAATTCTCTGTATGGAAAAACTTCAGCATAGCATTCACACTCATTAGACTAATAGAGCTCGTAATGTAATGAGGGTTTCACACGGGAGTCTAGTTTGAGAATGAAAGGTATTGTTTAGAAGTTCCCGTGGAATTGTTTTTCAGAAGAAACATTAAGCTGCCATAATTCACACATACACTTGATCTATGCATTCATCTCCTTCTTTGAGCTACATATGAATGTTTGAAGTACAGTGAGCACAACAAAGGGTGCAGGAATCTTTCTGCACACTGCTTGCCTTGCAAATGTGAATTATATGCTGGTGCCTTTTACTGTGATGGAGCACTTACAGATGTTCCTTCTGGTACTTAAGGTTGAAGCTAGATTCCCTGCAGGAACCATGATGAATGACACGAAAAAAGAAGTGCTACAATGGGAGATGCAATTTGACATTTAGGTAACAGATTTGAGCTGTGCCAGATTCTGGCTCCTCAGGCACAGCATTTGGAACATTTTCCCCAAGGAAGTATTAGGCATAGAACAGAAATTCAATGGTTTCTGAAGACCAAAGGAGGAGTAGAAAACAAGTGCAAAAACAGATGTTCAGACATGTACTATCTTCATGCCATTTCTCATGACTTGTCACGTTCCTTCAGTGAAATTTAGCAGTATTCTTTTTTCACGTTGATTGTTTGTAAGTAGTAACAACACCATCCTTTGGACTTTGACATTGTAATTTATTGCTGTGACAGTAAAAGGTTATCATAAATTAAGACTCTACAAGGTCTTCATGCCTCTAGGCAGAAGCTCTGAAGGAGAGGGGGCAAGAAATTTTATGAGACATAGCAAAATTTGTATTTTCTTCCAAACTATCAGCAAAATAGGGTTTGATGCTGTTCCAGCTAAAATCTGTGGGAGTTTTGTCACTGACATTAGTAGGAGGAGAGTCAAACACACTTTGTAATGGAGATTAGTATGCAAAACCAAGATGTGTGCAGCAAGAAAACTCTGCAATCCCTCATGGAGAAAAAAAAAACCCTTCCCTGGTTTTTGGATACGTTTGCAGTTGTTGCTACTTTCCAAGATGAAAAAGAGAAGAGCTAAATGTCAAAAACATGATATTGTTCACTAATCTCCAAGGGATATCATTCTGCTTTCAATAAAACAGATTTGGCTATTTTCCTCACTCGGAGAAGTCAGATGGTCCCAGAAAGGCTTTGCTTGCAATTACAGCCTCTGCTAAGATGACAAAAAAGCAGAGTGCCAAGTCAGATCAGCTATTTCAAAGAGTTTGAGACTAGATCTGCTGGCTCTCTCACAGAAATGCTGTTCAGTCACAGAGATAAATTTGAGGAAGGACTTTTTTCTTGCTTAAGATTGAAGGATTAGGCTGTAAAAAAAAGGAAGCTAATCCCAAGGGTCAGCAATTATTTCCCAATGTTTTTCTGCTAATAAGCAACTACCACTATTGCTAAAAAATTATTTTTAGTGAACTCTTCGCACTGAACAACACAGACAACTTCAAGGCAGTTAGAGTCAGGGTATGTTAGAGCTCTTAGAATAATTATCTTTTACAGCAAAAGGATTCTTAACATGGAAAGAGATGAGCTCTTTGTATAACACTTTTCAGACACTGTTCTGAAAAATGGCTTATATCCTTATAATCATGCTGCAGAAAGAAACGTACATGGATCTAAGCAACATTTTCAAGGAAATGCTATTAGCAAGTTACTCTTTCATGGTGACACATATATCAAAGCACATCCCTGCTCTTCCAGGCTGTCATGCTCTAGCAGGAATTGAATGCAGCGCTCCCTGCACTGTTATTGTACAGATGAATACTTGCACCCACATCTCCATAGCAAAGCCATCATATCTCTCAAGTTCAATGCACAGCACACAAAGTGAGGGTCAGCAGATGGACTACATGTGCAGTGACCACAGACAACAGCAGAAAACAAGCTGTTGCTCAGATCTGAGAGCTGATTTCTTTCAGAAATGCTTTAATCAAGTTACAATCCAGGAAGTATGTCTTACAGCTTCAGTGGCTTTCCAGGTCTGTGACAGATATTCTACACAGACTTACAGGGAACTTTTCCTTGTTCTATCCCTCTTATATATCATCTCGGCTTCAGTTAAGTTACTGCTGTCTACTTCTGATGCTTCTTGCATGAATATAGTGTAATTTCAAAACAAAAGAGAACAGCTAAAAAGAGAGGAGGATAAATGTGTGCATGGATAATAGAACCAGTTCTAAAGAGATACCGAGAATAATTATAGCTAATGAAGTTTGGAAACATGCACTAAATTGCTATTCTTTTGGTATATATGCACTGTATAATTACTCCTGTAACACCGGTGTTGTATGCATTCATTTAAGAAATGTCAACTACCTATTTTAAAAGTTTGCCCATCATTCCTGTCATATATGGTCGCTCTTCATAGGTCTGCAGAGACTTCTAGAAAAGGTAGAAAAAAGTAGGAAAAGTACTCAGTGTTTATTCAGTGTTTGTTTCCTAGATTTACTTACTCATGTTAGCATAGAGCTTTCCTGAAGGTATCCCATTACACAAGCATTTAACATATGATAAGAACTAGCAACCCAACAAATGTGCTTATTTTACAGGCATATAGTTGTCAGGTTACAAGGGTTTGAGCTCAGTCACTTTAGTTTCTACCTCCCTCATCCAGTAAAGCGCCAAGCTACAGTCCAGTTTTCAGATTCTGTACATTTTTATTTAAGAAACTGATGGAGAAACACTGCAGGGGATCAGGAGATAATGGCAAATGAGGAGCAAAAACCTCCTTAGAACTCAAGTCCTATTCAGGATGTCTGCCTCTCTTTTTCCCAACTGTGACCAAATGTGTGATAGTGTTCTACCACATGAAATCCTCACTGCATAAAGTTGGCTTCACGGCAAATTAGTTCCTCAGATCCCCTTCACATAAAGGCTCTTCTCACTTTGAAAGATGGTTTACTCTTAAAAAAGTGGCTAAGAATTTATTGAACCAAAGCAAACTCACTTTAGTTTTCACATGCAAAAGATTTGGGAAAAAAAAAGAAAAAAAGAAAAAAAAAGAACAAATCTGATTAACCTGGAGTACTCCATTATCCCTATGTAATAGGAGCAGAATGCTGTAGAGTTTATCAGATGATCTAAAATTACCATTCACACAAACATAGAAAAAGATAAAAATAAATAATTTATAAATAGAATCCAGACACAAGCAATTCAGTTGCTCATTAAGAAAAATATTAAAACGGCCCTTTAAATACTATTACTCTGAATGAGGAAGCTCTAAGTCATTTCTCAGCATCTCAGCTATCTGTCAAGGAGATGTCTCAACTGTATCCTTGAGATAGTTGGTCTTACATAAAACCTTCATGTACCTTGCCTTTAGGAAAGAGTGTGCTAATATGCGAGCCTTTTAAATTTACATATATAACGTCCTCTGAGGTTCCAGCTGAGATTTAAATTTCTCCATCATGTATGCCATCATGCAGAAGTCCTACGAATGTAAATTAGCTGGACTGTTGAGCTCAATGCTTTTTTAAAATATTATCTCCCACCGTTATCTATTTTTTTTTTTTTTTAAG
>PPHD01020208.1:0-13752 GCA_002909625.1 Bambusicola thoracicus
AAAAAAAAAAAAACTTGGCTGATAACTCGGATTTAAAAAGAAAGGCGAGGAAAAGCCCCGGCTCCAGCCGGCGCGGTCGGGAGGACGGGCGGGCGGCGCTGGCTGCAGGGGGGGGCATGGCCGACAAGCGGCGGGCCTCGCCCGGCACCACCATGAGCCTGAAGGCTCACGCCTTCTCGGTGGAGGCGCTCATCGGGGCCGAGAAGCAGCAGCCGCCCGCGCCGCCCCCGCGGCAGCCCAAGCGGCGGAAGGTGGGCGGCGAGGACGAGGCGGCGGACGACGAAGGGGGCAGCGGCCGCCGCGCCGGGAGCCCGGCGGCCGCCAGCGGCAGGAACGGCGGCGACATGGAGCCGGGCTGCGCCCGCGGGCCCGCCGGTGAGTGCCGCCTCGGCGCGGAGAGCGGCGGGGAGGGCGAGGAGTTCGTAACGTCTGCGTGCGGGATGCGCGCGGCTGTCGGTACTTCTCCGTATAACGCGGACGTACGCGCGCGGAGGGCCGAGCGAAGCGCGCCCGAACGAAACCCGCGCGACGGAGCGCCCGGCGCTGCCCCGGCCCTTCGGCTTCCTCTCCTCTCCGCTCTCTCCGCAGGCGCCGAGGAGGGTTTCGCGGCGGCGTCCCCGCCCGCCTCGCCCGGCGGCGGCTCCCCGAAGGGCTCCGGGCCCGCCTCGCCTCTGCCCGCTCCCCAGGCGCCGCGCGTGGAGCTGCAGGGCGCCGAGCTCTGGAAGCGCTTCCACGAGATCGGCACCGAGATGATCATCACCAAGGCGGGCAGGTAACGGCACCCGGGCAGCCAAATAGCCCGGGCCGAGCCGAGGCATCTCCGCGGGTGGGATTGCGCCGAAGTAATGGACGTACGGGGCAGGGAGACGGCCCTGGCAGTAGGCGTTCGGGCTTCCCCGCTCGTTGGGGCGACGTCTGAGCGCTGTGCCCTTCGGAGGGGAAACTTTTTCTCCTTCCCAGTGCGTACAGATGGCCGAAACCTGGATAGTAGAAGCGGATCTGAACTTATTAGAAATTACAAAAACATATTTTATTGGATCCATATGCTACCTTCTGAGTGTTCAGAGGGGCGTTATTAATGATGGAAACGCAGTCTCAAGCAGCACAAAGCAACGTTTGTCTTAGGGAGCCCGGGCAGGGGGCTCTTTTTGTACCTTACAGGTGCATCGCGATGGCAGCGCGCTGCCCGACGCTGGGCAGTTACCCTCGAGGTTGTCTGAAGCAAAAGACGTGGGGCTTTTCTTTCCAGTAACGACTTTTAATCGATTGATCTATTTTTTTTTAATTAAAGAGCTGCAAATAATAAATCAGAAGGGCTTTCGGGCTCATCAGAATCATCAGTAGGGCTGATAGGGCTCATACAAGTCATTCCCATTTGCGTGCAGTCAGCACAGCGTTGCAATGTTTTCTTTGTTAGCATCAAGAATGAACTTTCTTGATAAAAGCCGTGCCAAGCGGGGGCTGAAATAAGAAATGCGTTCTTGTGCTGAAACGACAGCGGTGGGCAGTCACTCCATTTTCTCCCCAGAAGGATGTGGATTGCAACCGTTGCCCGTACGCCCGTTTCTGCTTCCAATAAAGAAGTTTTACTGTACCTCTCAAAGGCAGAGCAGCCGTTGCGCTTTACCTTAGCGGGCTGCAGACAGGAAGTCCGTCTCAATAAAGACCATATTGTTCGGTTATGGCATAGCGCATTGGGTTTAGAACTGCATCCTCGTGGCGCTCGGGCTGTGTCGCCGCAGACCCGACTTTGCAGCATGCTGAGGTCCAGCGTGCCGTTTGCTGCTGTCGGTTGGCACCATTGGCTGCTTGCACTGCTGTGAGCGGCGGTGCTCCCGCACCCGGGCGGCGTTTGCACATCTCCAGAAATGCATTTCTAGCTAACGGGCTTCGAGTGCGCGCACTGCTGAAGCGCAGCCTCCAAACCAAATGATTTACTGTCTAACAATAAAGCTGAAATGATGTGGTAATAGTTGTACTCCCAAAGCGTATCCCAAAACATACGGAGCATTGTTCAAGTGAATGCACTTCTGAAATCTGTTTTGACATATCGAATGGGCCGTTTCATGGCTGTGTAACTGGAATCGGCAGAAAGGACTCTGTGGGCTAAAGGGAAGAACGAGGAAAATCCCACGAAGCGGTTCCTCGTCCTAAACAACCCTTCCCCACTCTGTTTCGCATTAAAAGTGACCTTTCTCTTTCCGTGTTCAGGCGAATGTTTCCCGCAATGAGAGTGAAGATCTCAGGTTTAGACCCCCATCAGCAGTATTACATCGCCATGGACATCGTGCCAGTGGATAACAAAAGATACAGGTACGGTGGCTTTCAGGCAGAAGACGTACAATGTGCGCCATGGGGATCCTAGCTATTGCGAGGCAATGTTAACAGCATATAAATTAGCAGAAGGTGGTGTTCAGCTCTCCTTCAGATTCCTGCTGTCAAACAGGGATNTGGTGGCTTTCAGGCAGAAGACATACAATGTGCGCCGTGGGGATCCTAGCTATTGCGAGGCAATGTTAACAGCATATAAATTAGCAGAAGGTGGTGTTCAGCTCTCCTTCAGATTCCTGCTGTCAAACAGGGATGTTGAAAAAAAAGCCAGTGTGTCAAGTGTGCAAAACTAACTGGGGTGTTGCTGGAGCTCTGTGTGCCTTTGGCTCATGCTGTACATGCGCTGTGGGCNGTTGAAAAAAAAGCCAGTGTGCCAAGTGTGCAAAACTAACTGGGGTGTTGCTGGAGCTCTGTGTGCCTTTGGCTCATGCTGTACATGCGCTGTGGGCGAGCACTCCGTCCTTTGCTTTTGCAGGCAGTGCTTTGTGGTACTGTTATCCTGTTATCCCGTGTTGTTCCTCATCATGTCACTGGGAATTATTTCCCGTTAACACATAGAGAGGAAAATGCTCCATTTTCTAATGCTAAATGGCAATAAGAAAAAAACATTCTAGCATTAACCTCTGACTGAATGGCAATAGAATGTAATGAGCACGAGCTTTCTTGGTCATGCTTCAAAGTGATGCTTTTGTTTACTTCAGTACCAGTTTATCGCTGAGATATTTGCTTAGATTCACGAAGGGTGGTGTTTCTAATTACTATTTAAAAATAAATAAATAAATGGCATAGTTGTCTGAAAAATAATGTGATGAACAAAAGTAGTTGTTCTTCCAGCATTGGAAAGTAGGAACGTTGTGCTTAAGCTCTGATGGCTGTGAGGGCAGCTGTAGTCCCAGAGAGCGCGTTGGGCTGCGTTGAAACCGTGCTCCTGTAGCAATGGTAGCAGGATCGGGCCTGCAGCGGTCACTGCTACTTGGGGACGTTTGTGTGTCGTGCTTTACAAACGTGCAGCCAGGAGCAGCCTCGCCAAGTGGTTCAGTGGAGGCAGGAGTGGGCCCCTACAGATGCTGTTTTGATCGTTTCAACCCCATAGTTAGTGTAATTCACGGGAAACCGCTGCCGATTTAATTGTAGAAGTAAGAATATTTCAGACTAAGACTAAAAGGTTGGTTTGTCAGGAATGCCTCCTTGTTTCCTAAACAAACAGCACCCTGTGTTTTTTGCACGTCCTTACCTCCCTCACTGTAATTTTGCCCTTTTCTCATGCGGTATGTAAGCAGTTCCTTACCACCGCTTTTGATTTTGCTTTGCAGCAAGGTGCAGGTAGAAGCGCTGAGCATGTCCAGCGCACATCGCTTTTCTGGCTGTATCATAGGGGAGAAATGCCTTTCTTGTTTTTTTCCTTCCCTTGGAACAGAGCAGTGCAGCTGAAATAAAACTTAGTATTGCATTTACTTAGCGATCTGAGGATATCCTACCTAGAATGTCTGAGCACCTTCTTAACTCAGAGGAAGAGAAGGTAAACGGTTCAAATTGAACAGAAACGTTCATATTAAAAACAGTTACGCTGAGTATGAGTTCTTTAAAGTGAACTGTGTTTAAAATAAATACTTCCATGCTGGTCTGCTCTGTCTGCACAGTGAGATACGTGGTCCCCAGATAAATGAAGTAACTTGATGTTGTGCGCTGGGCAGTATTTTTGTAGTTGGCAAACTTTAATTTCTGCAATCGTATTTGAGTACCGTGTCTGTAGTTTTCCTACTGGATGTTACTGTTTTTATGCAGTCTATGCATTCATCAATTTCTGCCTTATTTAACTTGTGCTGCTCATATGGCTTTGAAAGCTGATTGTCTTGCGGATGCAATAGCAGCTTTACATTGAGCCTCGACTTCAACTGTCATAGCAGATAGCAAAACTAAACAGGAATGAAGAAAATCAAAGCTAGGTCTAGATTTCTAGCCAAATTGGACCTCATTGTAAACATTAGGAAGCTTAAACTGTTGTCATAAATGTAAAATGTTTGGAATACTATTTAGTTTTGTAGGAGAAGTATATATATTATAAAACAACAAATACAGAATAGATGGCGAAATGTCATAATGGTTGACTGCATGGCTTAGGATTGAGAACTTGTCTCCAGGTAGGATGTGGGGGAGGATTTTACCACTGTTCTAGATTTTACTTTTACAGCTTGATAGGAGCTGTATGAAGGGATGTGTGCATTGGATCACTTTAACTTCTGATCGTTGTTTAGCTTTTTCTACTTTGGAACCAAACTGTACAAACGTGATACTGTTTTGTGGATTTTTTAGAAAATACGACCGATTCACAGGAATTTTACTGTAGTTGGATAAAAAAAAAAGACCTCGGCATTTTTACATAGCGCTTTTTTAATTGCCCTATGAAGTATTTGCCTTCAAAATAAGTTTTCTACCAAAGCAGGCACTGCTTATATGAGAAAAAGATTTTTGTCAGCACTGGCCTATCAAATGAAATACAGACTGTGGTTTTTTTTATTTTCAACCCTTTCTGTGATACTAGACAGGAAAAATGATGCAGTCTTGCAGAAATACCTAGAGCGTAGTTTGCCATAGCTTTATTATTTTTCCCAATCATAATGTTCTTTCCCTTCAATAGGTTTATTTATAGACTCTTATACTAGACTCAGCATGTTAAAGCTTCCAAATATGGAATTCCTACTTGATTTGATAAATGAAGGACCATATTCTGCCCTCTTTGCTGATGCTTTTTCAGAGCGGAGCTGTAGTAGTCAATGACTTGACACCAGCTTAAACCTCAGCATGGAGGCTAGCGTAAAGGCTATTACGGGTTTTGGAAAGACTGATTTTCAATGCGAGCATAGTTTTTTAACCTTCCTCTTTCACATACTAGACCTGTCTTTTGGAAGTAAAATAATCACGTTTGTTGTCCTTTCATGTTAGTTAATTGATGGGTTTTTGTTGTAGCTGCATGGAGCCTCACGCATTAATTCAGACTGGGTCTGATAAACAATGTCAGGTTTTGTAGTGATAGCTGTTTGTTTTCTTTTTGCAGGTATGTTTATCATAGCTCCAAGTGGATGGTGGCTGGTAATGCTGACTCCCCGGTACCACCTCGTGTTTATATTCACCCCGATTCACCCGCCTCCGGGGAGACGTGGATGAGACAAGTGATCAGCTTCGACAAACTGAAGCTCACCAATAACGAACTTGACGATCAAGGGCATGTGAGTACTTGCTCTTTTACGGTATGATATGTAGGTTCATTGCTCAGCCCTGCAGGACTCTGACATACAGCTTCAGGGTGCCAGAAATAGGTTTGACTTTTCAAAGCTGTTTTGGAACTTTACCGTCCAGATCTGAAATCTGCTTACTTTCTACTCTGATAATTAACTGCTTATTAGAGCCTGCTGTTTTACTCCCCCCTCAAAAATAAAACTCCTTCTGCAAAGTCAGACTTTACAAGGCTAAATTGCCTAATACGAAGGGGCAGAAATGCTCTCATGTTTTCCCACCAAGCGTGTTACTTGCAACTTCTGCTCTGATCAAAAAGTACGTTTAAATTCACAAGTGGCTAGGAGAAACATTAATAGTGTGTAATAACTTCATGCGAATAAAAATACACTTAACTATTTTCTTAACCTAAACATTTGTGTGAAATCCCATGAGGTGTTAATAATTGCAGTCAAGAACGAACAACATGGGAGCTGGGTTCGCTCCGATAATGATTTATTGCATACCTTATGAAGCGAGACCCTTTCACAGCTGAGGCTCATTACTTCTGAAAAACTGGCGAAGACGTATGCAGTGTGAGTGTTCTGTTTGCAAGTTCTAAATTGTTTAGTTATGACATTATCTAATGTGACAAAATGTGTTATGTTAATATTTCCTTTTCTCTTCAAAACTGTTGAAACATGACAGATGTAAGCCAGTATCTTTCCAGCAATCCCTAAAATAGTTTCACTTGACACCTTAGGAAATAATTAAAAAATGAGAATTGTTTTTAGTCAGAGCGAAGTCTTTAATTTTGGAAAAATCCAGTAATAAATCTCAAGCATAGGCTTGCTTTCAAAAGGAGCACTGAATTCCAAGTGGTAGAGTTTTGAGATCTAAGAGGCAAGGAGGCAAGTTCTAAGACAGGATGTGGATTCCATTGCCCTTAATGTAGCGCAGTTTAGTAAGTGGGATGCTTTCCCCTTTGCAGATGGGAGTGAGAGAAAACATACCTGGCACAGGGAGCAAAGATATTACACGCATCTTCCAAAGCAGTTGAACTCTGACATTAAGCCAAGTATTTTGTGAACGTGTATTCCGAGCATGACACTTATTTTCCCCATTTCTGCTTGCAAAGGAGATTGACTCGAAACTGTGGTCAAACTGTGCAAACTTTTAAGTTACGTACCCAAGAATATGGGAGATGGGCTAGACTGAGCGAGCTAGTGTGATAGTGAGAATGAAGTGTCTCCCTTGCGTACAGTGCTGTTTGTAATTGTGATACCCATATTCTTCTTAAAGGGAGAGCATATTTATATCTTTTGAGTTAGCGGCACTTTTGTTCAGGGTTGTAGAAAAGATATTGTCCATTGCTTGTTTCCAGAGTTGCAGTTAGGGAGTCTCAATTGGCAGTGTTTGTTTAATTCTCCGCATAGATGGTCCTGTTAGTTTCCCGGTGACTGTGTGTTTGAGACCTTCCTAGGCTGGGAGTTGCATTCTCGGAGTCCAGAGTTTGTTGTAAAGTCTTCACAAAAGGAAGCAAATGCAAACGGGTAGAACGTTGCTTCTCCGATGGAGAGCTGGTCCTTGTACTCAGTGGGCTCCAAGCAGCAAAGTATGGATGCAGGAGTCTACCCTTGCGCATGCAGCCGCAGAATACTCCGTTATGAATTCTACAGTATGTAGAAAATTGTACTGCTATATGCTTTCATCCCAGATCTTAGCTTTATTTTTCTTCAGAACTGAAATCTGTGTAGTGTACACAGCACACCATTATTCATAATGCAAGGGGATATAAATTTTCTGGTCTTTAGTTAAGTGTTTCGATTTGGAAATGAGTGAAGCAAAGCTCTAGTGCAGTGATTTGGGACACATTGAACTGATTGAAAGCTACGGCAGCGCCCCTCCTCCTCAAAATGGAAATTTAAGTATTAAAATAAAAGGACAAAAGAAGGATGACTGCAAAATAATTTCATATTTCTTAAATCTGGGAAATTGCAAACATGTCATTCATAATTACCAGAAAAGGCAAAAGCAGAAAGCAGAAAAGTGTCTTTTCCAATGGGTACATTTTTTCTTTTAAAGCTATGGTAGTGTGGAATGCTGTATTGAAAAAGCTATGTAGACTCCGAACGCCTCCAGCAACAATGGAAAACGAATAATCATATTTTGTGATGAATATAAAAAAACAATTGTTTCTCATAAGCAGGAAGGAACCATTTTTCTCAAGAGGGCACCAGAGGAGGGATGGTGGATTAGAGCTGGGGTCAGGTCCATACTGTCCCTAGAATACTTGTTTTTATATCAAGTGCTCTGACTTTCCCACCTCTGTTGTGGGAGGTTGGGTGTGTTTTATGTTATTAGAAAGCTTTTTTCTCCTCCTGCTTAGGCAGAATGGCTCAGGGAAGCTTCCATGGGTGCTCTGCACTCTGCCTTCCTTCCTCTAGTGGCACAAGCAGTATCAGGATTTAGCTGTTCTTTCAGTATGCATTCCATGCTGCCTGGTTCTGGGATTTCAATCCTTGCTGAAATCTTTCCTTTATTCTCCCCATGCTCCCTGAAGGTGTCAGCTTTTGCAGAGTGTTTGTGTTAAAATCCTAGGGCTCCGTTTTGACCTCGCACATGTGAATTTCCATTGAGGTCAGGAGTTTGTGTGAGCTCAACCCAGAGCCCTTTTACTGGAGCATTAACTCCCAGAGCCACTGACAGAAGTGACTCACGCTCATGGGAACGGTGGCTGTGTTTGCAAACAGATGCTCAGGTAGTATTTCTGTGTGGTATTTATATGTTGGTAGTAACTGACGGCAACCAGCTTGCCTCGCGCTGAGCAGGCCCTGCGGCAAATGGCCCCGTCAGCCTGCTATTAGCTTCTTGTTCAGGGAGTTGGCCATTTTTGAGGCAGATTGCTTGGCTGCTCGATCACTCTTAGGGCTTTTTGCTGCCTTCTGCTCTTTGCGTCAGTGTTTTGAGTGGGAGTTTGCGACGACATGATTTTATAGTGCTGTTCTGTGGAGGGATTTTGAAGTACATCTGCACGTAGGACGTTCTGATACATGAGTTCCCCTTTCAGGCTGAGGAGATCAAGCAGGATTTGTAAGGAGATGTTTTCCTGGTGTATTTTTGATCTCAGAAGAGAGGCCCAGAGCAAATTCCTACTTTGGAAAGATTGTGTGCCTATACAGACATTAAAGCCAGATCAGATCACTGAGACATGTACTATATGGCATTCTTGTCTTTTGTCTGAGTTGTTAAGATGTGGAAAAGTAAATCTGTGTCTTGCAGTTGATGTTGAGATTGGGTCGCTCATGGTTGGGTGCTGTTTGTCTCATGAGTCAGTACTTCTTGCCTCCAGACTGGGGAATAACTGCTCTGTGGTAAAATGTGTCTCTCTGTCTAATTTGAGCTGGGCAATTTTTCTGTTTTAATGCAGCTTTATGGCTGAATTTGAACAGAGGGCAAAAGCCACTATTTTTGGTATTGTTTTCTGTGCTTTTTAACTAAATGTTTTATGATGCTGAAAAACATCTAACTTTGAGTGAAAATGAGGCTGTTAGTGTGTTAATTGTTCCACGGGTGTTCAGTAAATTTTACCTTCTTCAATTCGAAAGTGGGGTTAGGCTGGAGGCCATGGTGGGCTCTTGCCCTTCCTGGCAATGGCTCCGAGCACCAAGCTCTGCTTGCTGTCATTGGGTCCCTGCAGCTTGTCACGATGAAAAGCTGGAAAACATCAGCACTTGTAGTTCCTCTTTGTGAGGAGAAAATTATTGTTCCACACATCTCCCTTACTGCAGAAAGCCTGACTACGTGAGCTTTGCTTGATAAAGGAAAATTTTTGGAGACCACAGCAGCAAGGTGAGGACAATGCCACCATGCCATCGGAGAACTGAGCTCACTGGTGCTGGCTGTGATGTCCGTCTCGTGGCAGCACCTAAGTTGAGAGCCAGCACTGAGGCCTCATTGTGGCAGCTCCTTCCCATACACCTATTGTGAGGTGACTCTGGACAGAGAAAGCTTTGTGTGTCTGTGAGTGCCGCGTTCGTTACTCCACGCTGCTTCCATATTGTTGTAGCCTTCGCTCTGCAGGGCTTCTGCCTCCTCCTTGAGCCCAGGCCAATAGTAATGTCAGGGCAACTGCCATGGTCCAAGTGCCACAACTCTGAGGACTTGCACTGTGTCATAGAGATTTACTGCCCTGGAAAGTGATGGCACGGTGCCAGTGGGCAACATCCTTCTCGGCTCTCACTGTGCTGTTTGCCCACACCTACTGAGGAAGGCTGAAGGGCTTGAGTGTGAGGCCTCAATATATGTGGGAAAGAATGGCTGCTTTATAGCAGTATAGGAGTGAAGTTTGTGTTTGATAAACAGGTATTTTACTTGGTAAGTATTAGTGCATGTTAGAAAACAGCCCACTTGCTGTTGCTGCCTACTTAGAGAAGCTGCCAACCCCTGAGTAAGGGGTAAAATGTTGCTGTGCTGCCTCTGGAGCAGCTCCGAAAAGAGCCTGAGACTTCCTCATGCTTGTCCTGGGAAGGAGGAAGCCATGCTTGGTGTCCCTTGGTCATGGTGGTGCGGCTGTGGGGAAGGCTGGAGGGAGGGAGCCTCAAGGCAGGGTGCAGGCACTGCTCTGCTCTGTGCCCTGCCTGGGCTCAGCTCTGCTCCAGGCCTTCATAGTGGGCACTGCGCCTTTCCTTCTGTACCCTGTCTGCATAGTGTTACTGCTCTCCATGTGGTGTTCATCCCCATGCTGCTGTAACTTTGCTTGTTCTGATACATGAACCAAGTTGTTCATAGCTGCCTGGATTATCACTGCATACAGTGTGCGTGTTCAGTTGTGCACGGGTAGATGGCAAGGCACAGAATAGCGATGAGTTCAAATGATGGAAAGGGGTTTCCTTGCTGGATTTTTTTTTTTTTTCTGTTGCACCAGGACCTTCCTTGGTATCATTGGGTATTCACAGGAAAACGGGATCAAGAATGTGCTGTCCTCGCTACATTTTCATTTTGTAGATTTTTGCCCACAGAGAACTGAAAGCATAGTTGTAAAAAGAATGCACATTTACTTATTCAAGATTTCAGAAACTAGGAAAAGGCCTCTTATGAGAACATCCACAGGGCGCTCCCTGAACAAATTAATTGAAGCCTGTGATGTCATCGTCAAAGCCTTACTTGCAGGCTAATAAAAAACATGATTATCCAGAAACTTGGCGTATCTAAAATGGGGTCATGTCATTTGGCCAGGACTAAGTGTATTAAACTAGCCAAACCCTAGTTTAGCCAAATGAATGCAATGTCCTCTATGTCATTTGGATGAATGAGCTTCCATGGTATCTGGCGTTCAGGCATAAAGGCTCCGTCAAGTGCGTGAGCACATACATATTCTGAGGCTACACATGGAGCAGGAAATGAAAAAAAAAAAAATTCCCCTGAATTTTGATTGCACAGGCCAGTAGCCATAGGGCTATTTACTTATCAAGTTATTAATTTATGAGACCTTCCAAAAATAATAGCTGAGATTCAGGGTTTTTTTTTGTTGTTGTTGTTGTTGGTTTTTTTGTTTGTTTTTTTTTTCTTGAAATCTTCTTTTTTGGTGGTTTTAGCTGAAGTGGAATAGAAAAAAGTAAGGGAAAAAAATGTGTATGTTAAATCTCCTCTAAAATTTGGGAACAGTACCAAGAACTATTTTTGTTTAACTTAATGCACTATGAGTTCATGCACTTCTTGTTTATCCTTTATTCTTACTTGAGCTTTTGTATGCTGGGAGGGATTTGGGTATTGATGTTCATTGTCTGTATACGTACTACAAACCTAGGGTTACTAACACTTCAGAGTTTTGGGTTTTGCTGTTATTTTACTCTGCGTTTCTGCTGGTTCAGAGTGTGAGAGTCTCAGACTAAGTTCAAAACAATACGTATTTCCAGCCTTCTGGATATCAGGAAGAAAAATGCTCTAAGCATGACCTGCGGGCTCTGAAAACAAACAGCAAATGCGGCTGTTGTTAATCGTGTTAGATCAAATCCAGGCTGAAGTGGGGGAAAAAAAAAAGCAATGAAACTTTCCTAATTCCAATGGGACCAGGACTTCGCTCCCCCCACTTTTTTTTAAGCCAGTTTCCTGATTTTGCAGTTCCCAAGTCATGTTTTTTTAAATGCTTGGAGTTGGCAATAACATAAATGCGCAGGGATTAGACTACTGTAATAAGAACCTTCAGAGGTTAAAGAAAACATTTGATTTCCAGTAAGTGGCATGGTAAACACATGCTCTAATCTGTTCCAAAAAGCCATTAGTCCTGGAGCAGCAGGGTGTCCTTTCTAATAAATGTTATCTTTTCCTTTCATTTTGACTGCATAGATTATCCTTCACTCTATGCATAAATACCAGCCTCGTGTCCACGTCATCCGAAAAGACTGTGGAGATGATCTGTCCCCGGTAAAGCCTATTCCTTCAGGAGAAGGAGTCAAAGCATTCTCCTTTCCAGAGACAGTTTTCACCACTGTCACAGCATACCAAAATCAACAGGTAAACTTGAACTTTCTGCTTAGCACTCGACAGGCTTTTCAGAGTAGACCAGAGAAGTGAGAAACGGGGGGAAAAAAAGGAGATAACGTTGCTTATATCACCAAGAAGCATTGCCTAAACCCCTGGTAATATTACAAGCAACTTTCACTAGTAGTATTGCAGCAGCGCCCAGAGGCGATAGCTGAGACTTCAGGCCATATGGGCTAGATGATGTGTATAAGAAGTAATTTTTTTTGTATGATAATCTCGCAGTTTTAAGTTGACAGCATTAAAGTTAATAGTGTCTTAATTATAAATGTGGCACTGAAGCAGAAGGCAAGGAGGAGTCTGAATTTTAAAGGTACTTCTAAATGTAGATAAGTGATCAGATGTTCAAGCCTTTTGAGCCTGACTCCAGTTATGTCGAAAGTCTGTCTGAATAAGGTGCCCCGCAGTCTTAAAGGGGGAGCTGAGGTCTGAAGAAAGCTGCAGTAATTTTCATTAACTGGATTCAGCATACATATTATTAACATATTATTTATCTGGGTCCATACACACTCAAAGTCAAAACTAAATTGCAGCTTGCCTGACTCCAGTGTTTTGGCTCTTATTACCACTTGTTTAAGTATTAATATACAGAGTGACTCTATATTTAGTGCTGTGATATTTTATTAACTCCATATAAGAAATTACACTATATTTTGGGAAACTATATATGCCTTGTCATCTTTACAAAGGGAGAACCGTCTAAATAGGCTGAAATAAATAACGAAACTTAATTATTTGGTGTATACACTGTTTATTTAAGTAAATTACAAGCATCTTTTTTTTTCCTGTTTTATTTTTGTAATAGAGCACAATAGCCTAGTGATAATCTCTCTTTTCACATTTCCTTCTTGACCCATACGGAAATAAAATTTAATTTAAATTTTATTGCAATTAGGCAATGTACTCTCTTAGGTGAAGAATGACATTTGCCAGAAGATTTTCCTTGAGAATTCCAACCTGCCATTTAGTGGCATTAAATACCTATTAGCTTCTCTGGGGATTTGCAAAAGTAATGGCCAGAAGGCTGGGCCTTATTTTGCTGCCTTTCAAGAGACCTGTCTTAAACCATGTAAATGGTAAGATGTTTCTGCTTTAAGTGTTAGGAGCTAGGATAGTTCACTGTCAGAAGAGTCATTTTTTGTATTACCTACCTGAATTTGCAGTTCTTAATTTCTTTAATCATCTTCACAGATAACTCGTCTGAAGATTGACAGGAATCCATTTGCCAAAGGGTTTAGAGATTCAGGACGTAACAGGTAGGTGCTGGGGAGGGAGTGGGCTTGTTGTTGCTGACAGAACCAGTTTGTGAAGGCTGTTAGTAGATGTTCTTCATACCGAAAGGAATACCTGTATTTACAGACAAATTAGTCTGAGGACTTGGGCTCCCTGAGCGAGCACTTAGGCTTCCCATTAATGTTCTCAGTGGTGGCTTCCTGTTCCTCCTCCTCTGACCCTCTAGATCATGAACTGGTTGGCACGTGGCTTGACACATGTACTCTGGTTTCCTTTCATTGGAAACTGCAGCATACTGTGAAGGCTGAAAATCAAATTAATGCGGACTGAAGTCTGTAATTTTTGAGGTTAAGACCAGAGTGTGCTGCAGGATGGGAATAGGGAAGTAAGTACAGCCAAGGGGACAGTGTCACTATGGTGCTGGAAGCTGTG
>PPHD01020210.1:1263-13752 GCA_002909625.1 Bambusicola thoracicus
AATTTCCTGGCTCACACTACAAGTATGTTATATTAATTAACATCCTTTGTAACATCCTTTGAGAACTATAGATGACAGCGACCCTGAAACTGCTAATATTTTTCTTATGTGTTATGTAAGACACATTTTCCAGTAGCTCTGAACTGACCACATCCTCAGATGCACAATAATCTTTTTGTAACAAGGATTCTGCCTGAAGCCACCCCGCAGATGCACAAGGAANAACTATAGATGACAGCGACCCTGAAACTGCTAATATTTTTCTTATGTGTTATGTAAGACACATTTTCCAGTAGCTCTGAACTGACCACATCCTCAGATGCACAATAATCTTTTTGTAACAAGGATTCTGCCTGAAGCCACCCCGCAGATGCACAAGGAACCTATTAGCATAAACAAGGTTTAATTATTTTGTTCAGGGAAAATTTCACTGCTGGGAGCACTGGCAATTAACTTTTTAGCAATTAATTTCCATTCTACTCATCAGAAAAAGAAAGAATAAAGTAGAAATAATATGTTCCTGACCCTTTGGTCACGCAGTGGTTCAGTATGAGTTTTAGGGTTTAAATTAAACACATGAAAAAGGGATTTTAATAAGATCAACAGAATATGAAATGCATTTTTATCAATTATTGTGCATGAGCATGGGGATTTAACATTTATGTTTGCTAAACACACATAATGGCACTAAATGTTTAACTCAGAATGCAAAACTTCCAACCAGCCACTAGGTGACACTTTGAATGAGAAGTTCATATTATGACAGTTCCAGAGTTACTTTATCTCTGTTCCACAGAGCTAATACAAGAAGGGCAATATTTACTGTCTTGTATAAAATTAGCTTTTTCTTTAACTGTTTTGTTTCCAGTGTAGTTGACAGCTACATGAGTAGCAGAAATGTGAATTTGATCTCTTCTTCCACATACATCTTTTACATATAGCTGTGGCCAAGAAATAAAAGTTTGTCAGGTAGAAAAATTTCGTATCACAAAACCTTTTGATAAGCTACAGAAACTCTGTCGCAGAATTCAAGCAATCTCCAAACTGAATGTCCTCAGATACCTGTACAGCGGAAGCAAATAAGACTCCAGCAACCTAAGCCAACATGAGACGATGCGGGCACCTCACTGAAAACACCCCAACATTTTCAGCAAAGCCAACATAACGAAGAGACAAAGCCCACCAGGGTCAGAGGACAGAAGGAAAGCCAAGAGAGAAAGTGATGGCCTGCAATGAACAGCACCTCAGCAGGGACTAGCCTGAGAATCAGGCCACAGCCATATGAGGGAGCCCAGAAACTGAACGGTATGCTCCAGTAAGGAATAAACTTCAAACAGCTGACAAGCTGTACTGGAAAACAAAAACATGCAATCCATTCATAAAGGGTAGGTAAAGATACAGATATTCATACGGATATGTGAAGGTGGAGGCAGGGTGTAGAGCACAAGAAGCTGTTAGGAGAGACAAGAATCAGACTGTCCTTTCTTTGCGTTGTTGCCCATGTGGTGAGAGTAACAGAAGCTTCTGCAAGTATCTTTTTTCCTTATCTTTTTTCCTAAAAGCTCCATTTTGTCAAGGAGGTGATCTCCATGGTAGAGGGCACTGGTCCAAGGGATGATGGGCTCCTCCAGCACGTCTGCTGCTACCCTGTAAGACTGGAAGACCCACAGGCCAGGCTGTGCTCATCAAAGTGCCTGCTTATGAAGAGTCTCAAAACACCACCCAGCTGCGCCTGAGGGCTTAATGAATGCCTCATCAATTATCTGTCTGCACATTACCATCCTGAAAGGAAAGGTATGTAAACTGTGTGCTCAAGTGCACCCAAGGAGCAGGCTGAGAAAGACTTTCTGGGCCAGAAAGATCCATAAAGAGGCGGCAGACCCTCAGGGAGGATCATGGACAAATTAAAGTCTTCAAACTTGCAGTTCACTGCAGTCCAACTTGAGACAAGAGGTGCCTGAGGCACCCACAGGCCTATCAGCATTTCTGAGCACCCTATATGGGGCCCACAGGGAGTGTCCAAATCCAGACAGAACATTACTGAGCAGGAACAGCAAAGCACGTACCGTCCTCCTCACTTTGCCCTCCTGAGTTAGCTACCAAACAAGGCCCTGCATGAAATGTAGGTGTAACACATCCACACACTTAGCCTAAACTGGGCCTATGCATGCTTGCCTACCCTGAGAGAGAAGAGATACCACTGACCTAAGAAGATCTGAGTTCCATGCTCTGCTTCATCCTCACTGGGATGAGGACTGAAACCCCAGTGGGTGGCCCAGTGAAAGAAGGAGGGCATAATGCAATGAACTCCCCCACACCCCAACATCATACATGACAGCTTCAGTGACTGACTGAAGGAGAGCTGTGAGTCTGGTGAGAGCACTGCAGACCCTGAAGCTGCCTGGGATGCTCATGGCAGGACATTATCTCTAGTGCAACACACACACCTGACATTTGTGACTATACACAGGGAAAGCAGGGTTTGTGAGCAAAGACAGCTAAGTTAGATGAACAACAGACAAGTGTAGAAAGCTGTGTGTACCTGAGATCCTCCCTCCTTCCAGTAGTATGGCACCTAACAGACCAGCTGGTCCAACACATGTTAACACGTCCTTGAGAATCACACATACAAGAACAGGAGCATAAACACCAGTCCAACACGCATACTTTCATCACCTTCAAAGATGCTAACATATTCTGAATTCAGTTTCTGGATAACATTATTAAGAAGCAGCACAAGTACTTTACTTGTGAGTTCATCACAACCAGTCTTGATGCCTTGATGGCTTTACATGTTAGCAAACATGTGCCTACATAGTCACTGTTAGTTTCCTGATTATTATACAAAGTGTACAATCCCTTCCATTCTGTGAAAACCACAGTCCTTTAGGAACAATGAGTTAAAGCTAAAAGAGAAAAGAAAAATAAAAAAACAGAGCAAAGCTGGTAATGTTACTTAAAGGTGTAAGAAAGCTGGTTTTTCTCGGCCTCAAACCATGTTCCTCCTTTCTTTCTGTAACTTGTGTGAACATCCTTTACCATGTTTGACCCTTTTTGAGAAGAATATCAGCTTTGAACTTCCTGGATATATAAAATATCTTGTGAGGGCTTCTACAATAATCCTCTAACAAAACTCTCCTGCTTAAGCATATTTACCCTCAGCCCAAACTGCATTTTGGCACTCTTTCCAAGCTCAAGGCTTGGTTATGATTAAAAAACTTCCAAGTGCTAATCTCTTCCCTTCAAGTAAAATGTGGATATAAGTAATACTGCAATGTTTACTTTCAGTTTGTTTTCTTTTCCAAACAAGAGTTTCTAATTCTTTGTTTCAAATCTCTTTTAAAAAAAGTTCTTGGCATTTGGATCAAGAAAAGTATTTTAATTGATATTTTTCGTCTCGTTAATCTGAAAAAAAAAAAAAAGTATTTTCTAAACAGCAAAATTCTATGTGATTTCAGTTTAAAGAGATATGTCACTGAGAATATTATTCTCAGCTTGCCTGTAGTTGGAGCTTTGGCCATCCGTGCTCTCCAGCACCAATATATGTTCTAGGGAAAAAGCAAAGCGAGATCAGGCTTGATTCCTCCTCTACCAACAGGGGCATGTTCCCATTTGGGAACATTCTCCTTTTGTTTCTGCAGTTGCACAAGCAGGTATTTCAAGACTGAAGAACTGGCTGCTCTTACAGAGACCTGTAAGTGCCTGTACCTATGAAAGCTTTTTGGCACGGTGAACGGATGCATGAAGGTACGTAAGACTGTAGTGCTGCAGTACTGTGACAGGCTGTGACAGAGCTGCAGTTAAACAAAAAAGAGCTATGGTCCATCTGAAGCTTGAACCTACCTCATATGAACACAAATCTGATTCCAGCTCAGTGCTATTTCATTTGCAAAGGGGCTACAAAAGTGGAGTGCATTAAATGCAGTGGTGCATTTAATCCAGTATAAAGAGAAGGTACTCTACTAAAAACAAATCCTGAAGAAATCAGAAATCAGAATAGCTGATGAAGAAGAGATGTACTCTGGTGAAGAAAAACAAAAACAAAAGGGGGAGGGGGGGAGAAGGAAAAAAAACCAAAACAACAACAACAGAAAAGCCCACACATTTATTAAAAGTTGGCTACACTCTGGATCTTATTCACTGAATGTCCCCAGGATTCCTCATGCAGAGAAGGATACAATAGCAACTGCACAGGCTGCTGCTTAAAGAAAAATCCATAAAATGAGAACACAGCCACACTCTCACAGACACAGAATCATTCTGGATGGAATGCCTTGTCATATGATTGAAATACTCATTTTATACCATGATCTATTCCTAGCCATCAAGAGAAATGAGGTGTTTGAACAAAATCAGCAGGTACAGTCCAAATGTTATCAACAGTCATAGAATCACAGAATCATCACCTCTAAGATCAAGGGAGACCTTATAGTTCTTTATAACTCCCTGAAAGGAGGTTGTGGTGAGGTGGGGGTCGGCCTCTTTTCCAGTGTAACTAGCAAAAGAACTAGAGGGAGCGGCCTCAAGTTGCACCAGTAGAGGTTCAGGTTGGATGTTTGGAAAAATTTCTTCTCCAAAATAATGGTCAGGCACTGGAATGGGCTGCCCACTGTTGGAATCACCATACCTCGAGGTGTTCAAGACACATTTAGATGTTGTACTAAGGGACATGGTTTAGTGGGGAAATATTGGTGGTAGTTGGACTGGATGGTCTTGGAGGCCTTTTCCAACCTTGGTGATTCTATGATGATTATATCATCTAAGTCCAACTGTTGACCCATCCCCACCACACCACTAAACCACGTCACTAAGTACCACATCTACACATTTCTAAAACACCTCCAGGGACAGTGAGTCCACCACCTCTCCAGACAGCCTGTTCCAATACCTCACCACTCTTTCTAAGAAGTTTTTCCTAATATTCAGCCCAAACCTCCCCTGGTGCAACTTAAGGCCATTACCTCTCATCCTATCACTGTTACGTGGGAGAAAAGGCCAACCCTCACCTCCCCACAGCCTCCTTTCAGGCAGTTGTAGAGAATGATGAGGTCTCCCCTGAGCCTCCTCCATAGTGAACAATACCAGTTCTCTCAGCCACTCCCCATACGACTTCTGCTCCAAACCCTTCACAGCATCTTTGCCCTTCTTTGAAGAATCCCAGTAGACTGGCTGGCCATCACTTCAATCGCTCTCACTCCAGCCACTCCACCACTCCCACCTAGGGTCACAGTGTGAATTGAAAAGAAAAAAAAAAGGTGAAAAAAATCCTTTCTTTCATTGGTTTTTGCAGTTGGATGAGTTTTGTGCTCTAGTTCTTAGACCTGGGAGCAGCATGTCTGCAATAGGCAGCAGCAAGCTGCAAGCTGCAAGCTGCTACCACTTCTGAGCCCTAACCTGGGTAATGTCAGTGTGCAGCATCCCTTGGCTGGGAACAGCACAGAGCAACCCGTCTCTTCCCTCACAGCTCTTTGTGCTTCCTAGCATGCGTCTGCCACTGCCTGTTTTAACAGCAAAGCACAAAAGCTTAAAACAATTGGATATTATTTTTTATGTCATTTTGGACACATGGGTCATATTCCAAGCATCACAAACTTTCCTAAGTTGAACTGTGTCATGCCAGCTTTTTTTTTTTTCTTTCTTTCTTTCTTTTTTCTGATTACGGCTGAGTGCAGAGATGACAAATGTAGGAACAAAGGGAAAAACATCCTGTTGGAACAGTACTCCCTGTATTCTCAGGGTGAGAAAAGTATAAGTGACGTTTCAACAACATAACAATGCAACCCGTTGCTGTTTTCTTTTTTTCCAACCCGTATCATAATGTGTAACTGAATATATTTCAAGCTGTGCAGGAGTGCAATATGGAAAAAAAAAAGAAAAGAAAAAGCCATGAAGGAAAGTGCTAGAAAGCAAAAGTATGCAACTCTGTGCTAGCATAGGTTTGCTGAAGGATTATCAGCCTTTTTTGTTGTTGTTGTAAATTCTTTTTACATCTATTTAGCATAAAACTTTGGAAAGGAACAAAGAGTCATTTTTTAAGGATTAAACAAGGTGACTGCAGTGAAACCGGCCACTTTATTAACGGATTTCTTCAATATTTTAAAGTGGGTAATCTTACAGATTTAGGTTTTATTTCCCGAATTCATTTTTTTCCCATTGAACTACACAGTATTTTCAGAAATAATCTGTTCCTCCACTTAATGATTACTGAGTGTACTGCTGCACAATAGAAGAAGCTCTGCTTTGCTCAGCCCTCACAGAGAAGAGATGCATGTCTCCTCCCCACCCCAGTAAATCCCTTTTCCACAGCAGTCACCAGTAAAGTCAGCTCAAAATTATACTTGTTGAAGCTTCTCAGAGCAGAGACAGATGTTCCTGGGCATTCATATAGAGGCTGCAAAACAGCTGGGGCTGTTCAATTTTGTATTCTCTGTTCATTGCTGCCCCTTCTCCAAGATGCTGCAACACAACACCTTTGAAAGCAATGCTTGTTCTAATGCAATGTAAAATGGACTTGAGTAAAACAGAGCTCTAGTGAAGAGCTATTTTTCCAGCTTTTTCAGCTTTTTTTTCCCCATCCTTCCCCAGCTGGAGGAAAGGCCTGCTGTCCTTGCTCACGTCTGTAAGCATTTATTCCTGTCGGGTGAAGCATCACCCACTCCAGTTGTCTCTCCCTGTCCGCTCTGCACTGCACTGCAACAACCAAAGGAGTTTCACTGCTCATCTAATCTTCCCTCCAGCTTGGTGTTGAGGAATACTGTGATTAAATCACCTTATATATAAAATGAAAAACATAGATCTTGGGTAAAGGATCAGGGATGAGCAGTGGAACCTGACAGGGAGCAGAAATACCTTTAGGTGACACTGCTGAAGTCATAAAAGGAGGATCCCTATCCCTGGGGCAAACCTGAATCCCTATGCATTATGACAAGAGCAGGAGCACGGCACATGCTTCCTCTATAGTAGCTTAAGTCACAACAGCTGTTCTGCAAATGAGTATCAGACCAAACCTCATGTTCATAGCCCTGTTTGTAGGCAACCTGAGCCTGCTGAAACATCTGCTTGATTCTGTAGATGTTTTCAGAAGATATAAGGCAATAAATAAATAAATAAATAAATAAAAATTAAACAAAGGAAACTGCTCGTTACAGAGTCAGGACAGAGGGCATAGGGCAGAGGTGTGGGAGGACTTTGGAGAGGCAGCAGCTTCAGCAAATAAGCTAGACTTAATGCTGCCAGCAATATCTGGAAGCACCCAATATCCCACTGCAGTTAGAGCTATATCCCAGCATCCCTGAGGACATGCTGAGCTGGCTGGCAGAGAATCATAGAACCATAGAGTGGCTTGGGTTGAAAGGACCTCAAAGAACATCTACTTTCCATCTGATGTGATGCAAGAGCAGAAAAGTTGACCTTGAATTTGGGGGTGAAAAGAGATAGTATGTTAGGAGGATAGACCTTTGTAGGCTCCAAGAGAGGGAATATTTCCTTTTTTTTTCCTGTTCTGGGGGACCACGGGGGATAAAACCATCCCTGTGATCTCTTCTATTGTTAATGCTCTTTTTCTGTTGTGCACTACTGCACAAGTCCAGTATAGGCTAAAGGACATAACAAAATTAGAGCTTATGTAGGTGCATTGAATTTATTTGGGGAAGCACAAGTGACCTGAATAATGAATCCTTTTGGACGTGTTTCCTTTAACAGAGGCCTTAGATTGTGGCATCAAGCAATTCTTTGTTACAATCCAGTCGTTTACAAAGAATGTCCAAAAAATGCAGTTACCCTGAACACAGAAAGGAATCCTATTGTTTTGGATATCTAAAAGGCACTTAAGGACTTCTTACATTTATGCTGAATGAAGGGCTATCAGCTCCAAAGGAATTTCGCCCAACTTCATAGCAGTGATCCCCTTCCTCTACCCTACCCTAAACACAACCTTGTCTTGAGTTTGCCTGTTGTCTTCACTGCCACCTTAGCTCTGTTGGCAGCAGCTTGTAAAGTACGGAAAGCAAGAATTTACAGATGATTCAAGCTTAGTTATTTACAACACATTGTTTCATGAGGACTCTTTCTCTTCATCTCAGAAAGCATTTTCAGGATATCACATTCATCAATGTCACATTCACCAGGCACATGTAGCCAGTACAACTGAAAAGGTTTTTCCCAGGGAAAAATACACAGCAGGTGTAAGCTGCTATTTTGCAGATATTAAATTCTACTTTTAAATTACCTTATTCTCTTTGCCTTTTGTCAGGAGTGCTGATTGTTCCTGCTGCACCTGCAAAACCTTGTCTTGCCTCCAGGACTGACACATCAATAGGGCAGTTTAGAGCAATCCTGGCAGAGACAAACTGTTGGAATCTAGTCACTTAATTCATATGGCTGGGATGGGGTGTCCATAGGCCATATTCCTCCCTTCCGCTTTGTTATGCTGCATGCAAAGTGCTCTGGGAAGCATTCAGATCCTGTCCCAGGTTTGCATGGGGCTCTCTGGAAAACCTGGAGCGATTGGCAAACGAATGAGCTGGTGGGTGAGCTTGTGTATAAACAACCTCTCCATGGGCTACCTCTGGCCAAAGTGCAAGCAGCACAGCCCAGCAGTGTAGGAAGCGTGCCCTGGCCTTGTCCTACATCTGTCTGATTTTAGCAGGTGCCAATACAAAGCCAGAAACTGGCATTATGCACTAGGTCAAAAAGCCTGCATGTACAAAGTGTTTTTATCCAGGATAGTTTAGTTATCCTGAGTTCTTCAAGCAATAGAGAAATGAGAGGAAGGGCCTCAGATGAAGGTACTGTTTAAGAACGAGCAGCAGTCTCTTTATTTCTATAAAGAGACACGAAGAGAATAAAAGAGGAAATTGCAGTAATGGAGATGGGATGTAGCTGCTGCAGGAGAGAGGGTTTCTGCAGAAGAATAGCAGTAATAGCTCTGGCCATGTTCTGCCAGTTAAGTGCAGGTTTCTACCCAATGATATGGGAGTACAAGGTAAGGTTACGTTAAAGGATGAGCACCCCTCTAGGGAAAAGAAAAATTAAAAAGCAGAAGCCAGCAAAGAGTTGCTTGATAGCAAAGGCAGAGATGGCCTCCAAAATGAGAAGGTTAAAATCTTTACTGGGTGTCTGTGCCTGGGTTTGGTAGCAGGGGTGCTTCAGGGCCTCTGTGAGGAGAGGCGGGGGCTGCCCCACACAGGACGTGGCTGCAGGCCAGCTCCAGGCCCTGTCACAGGGCATTGCTGGGCCCTGCAGTCAAGCTGGTGACACCTTGGGGAAAACAGATTTCAGAAAGGACAACAAATATTGCATAGGCAGTGAGGAGTGAGAAAAATGTGAAACAGCCCGGCAGACACCAAAGTCAGTGAAGGAGGAAGGAATGGAGGTGCTCCAGGCACTGGAGCAGGGGTTCCCCTGCAGCCCATGGAAGAAACCCTCACTGGAGCACGTTCATCCACCCTGTCCTTACCTCAACCCGCAGGCTTTTCCATCCTATTTTCTTTCCCTGTTCTCTTGAGGAGTGAGATACAGCAGCCTGGTGGGCCCCGGGCAGACAGCCAAGCCAACCCACCACAGCTTCCTCTTAAAAAATCTTCACACAATAGTATGAAATTAGATAAACAAGGGAGAAATCCTGCAGATTTCTGAAGTACTTCACAATAGAAAGAGTGGAAGGAAGGCATAAAGTTTCCTACAGAAATGGAAAGAGAGTGACTGGACAGGAATTGCATTGAGGAGGCAACTGGAGACAAAATTTCTCTCCAGTTGCATAAGTGAGGAAGATCCATCTTCAATAGGAGAACAGTTCTATTTGGCTCAAACAGAACCAGAACACAGGAGCTGAGCATACTTGCTACATTTTAAATCTTTCATCCAGTTATTCATGTACTGCACTGTATTATTCCTGTATATTCAGCAACTGAAACTTCTAAGGATTTCTTCATTTCTGGAAAATCAGTGTCTTCAAATATGAAGACTGCTAGGACAAAAGATCCCTGACTGTGGATCTTCCTGCTGGAATTCAAACAGTACATAAGAGCAAACTGATTCTCCAATGCCAACAGGGCCCACGTGTAATTATGCATTTATATTTCTTTGTGTACTGAAGTGACAGTGACCCTGTCATCCATCACTCAGAGCGAGTGGAGCACACACAGTTTCGTGGATTTTGAGACAGTGAAAGCCTGTGAGATCTGACAAGCTGTGAACAGAGTCACCATTTCACAGGGAGATGAGACCACAGGAGAGCGCATCCTAGATGGGCTGGTGCTGCACTGGGAGCACTGAACCCTTATTCAATGAGGTGCAGTGGGGGTCAAGTATGCCTCCATCTTCACAAGCACACAAAAATGAGTTTGTGTTACTGGTGTGTCAGCAGTAACACGTATTGCGCCTTTATTGTGATTGTTAATTTGGTGAAGCACCATAAAGGAGCACTCAAAATGGAAATTCAGACAAGGTGGTGCTGGTGCCAGCACTGCCAGGAGTGGTCTCGTGCCACCACCTGTCACCGATCCCTCAGAACTACTCAGTACCTCCACTTCAGTTCGATGTGGAAAGGATTACAAGTAGCCCCCCTGGGCTAAGGCTGCTATGTGAGCATTGCTAGTAACAGCTACAGCTTTCAAGAATGACGCTAACCTATCTTTGTCTGGCATTCAAACTCAGCTAGCATCCTGTATGAGTAATTGGCAACCTTCTCTGCTGCAGCAACAGCAATGACATAAACTCATAGTTTAAGCACTGTATTACACCCTCTAAAGTGAGGCAAGATTCTGTAGCATGCAAAATGGAGTAGTCCTGTTTTCTTAACATGTTATACAGGTCAACCTGATAGGAGGAAGCACTTCTACAGCCATGCACTCCAAAAGAAGCTCCTTCTTAATATAAAAATGCCCATAATAATCTCTAAACAGTTCAGCAGGTCACTCATAGGCTGCTCGGAGCAGAGTCGGCCTCTTTTGTTTTCTTTTAGGTACACAGGGCCCCAGCTGCCCCCACCACGTCTCCCTACCCAGCGCACTCAGTGCTGATGGATGCTGAAAGGAAGCTTGCAGACACAGAAGTAATTAGAGGAAATCACAGTTAAAATCTAAGCAAATCAGAAGCCAAAGAGACTTGGAAGAGGGATCCAATGATTATTACTTCAGAATCAAACTAATAAAAATCATTACAATTCCAACCATACTGAGCACTGCAAGGCATGCCGCGGTTTTGTTAACTCCTTATCAACTTACATCTCTAATCAGCACTCTGCATCTTTGGCATGGGGAGTTAGGACAAACAAACACAAATATTATAATTCTGCAGTGATTAAAGAAATTCATGCATTTCTTTCAGGAAAACAAGGATTAGGTGGAGGTGCTTGTGATGGGAACCTCATTTAAAACAGATTGCCTTTACACCCAACAGATGGTGAAGATTTTAATACAAATCAAATGCCAGGTGATATGGAGCTAAACTCACTGTCACTTGTTGACGTGACGTTAATATTGCAGGAGGTCAGTACAAACAAAACAGACGTTTCTTTGCTCGTGTCTGTACTGGATGCCAATTTTAACACTGCTATAAGGTAATAAGATATGAAAGGCAGTTTAAATGTAAAAGGTTAAGAGACAAGGATATCTACATAAAGCAGAACAAGCTGTTAGAGATCTACTGTGATTTTTTAAATATACTTACTGCCCTGTGCATTAAATAACGTGTTCTACTTTAATTTTGACTCAGAGGACTTCCATCATCACCCCTAAATGCACATCGAAAGGACTTCCAGCTTGCCAAGTCCCAGTCCAAGCTGCGCTTGGCAGAAACACACTCACGCCGCTTCACAGCCTGACTTTGCTTGTAATTATATTTACTTCAGCCTACTTCTACAAGCCAGAAAAACACGGGGCAGAAGGGGAGGGAGGATGTGCCTACCGTACCAGCGGGTCTTTTTTCTCCATGGCTGAGGTTTGACGTGGAAACTTCGCTTCGCCCCGGCCCCTGCAGCGGCTGCCCTGGCCCCGGGCCGGCTGCTGGGAGCTGCCCGGCCGCCTTGGGCTGGGAGCTGGAGTCAGGGTGCCAGCTGCCCCGCAGGACAATGGCTCCATTGGGACAGAGCTTGGGGACAAAGGCACTGCTTTCAGGATTGATTTTATATGCACACATGTGACCTTTGCCTGAAATGACTCTATGGAAAGCGTCCCTGTCCCGAAGATCTGCTTTCAAATGCAGCAGACTGATGCTCTTGCCTAATCTGTTCTTTTTTTTTTTTTTGGCCACGAATGCCTCAGGAGAGGTCATGTGCAGATAACAAGGTGGTGTTGAGCCCTTTCTAATCATCTAATAGTGCTATTCAGTAATGGATAGGGTTAATTTCTTCACTTTCAAAGTCCTTCACCAGAATTTGCTAGCTGGAGTCCTTTTATCTGCATTTAGGAATTTAACTACAAATCCAAAGAGCCCTAACTTCCAATCTGGTGCCCTAAGCCACTTCCAAACCCAGGCCAGCTTTGCTAG